>JAAAQI020133684.1:0-46598 GCA_011800005.2 Stichodactyla mertensii | reverse complement strand
CAGTCTGGCAGACTTAAATCTGGTTTCTTAAATTTCCAGCTTGGCCCTTTGAATCCGGGTTTCTTGACCTTTCCATCAGGTCCATCGATGTCAGCATCCACATCTGGTCCCTTGATGTCAGCATCCACATCTGGTCCCTCGAAGTCAGGTACGTCGATATTTGGTCCCTTCACTTGTACATCGGGACCATTGAAGTCTCCGTCCAAGTTGGGCCTTTTAATGTTTGGAATATTTACGTCGCCTGAGAGATTATGTTGTTCAAATTCTGGTCCAGTAAGATCCATATCTGGTCCTTTAATTCCTCCCTTTGGTCCTTTTAAACCTGGTCCTTGGACGCTCATGTCTGGTCTATTTACATCAACATCAACCGACGTACCTCTTGTATCGATGTCAGGTCCATCAACTTTAATGTCGGCTGATGCAGAGGGTAAATCATATTCTCCGTCTGAATCATTTGCGCCTGTTTTAGATCCGCACCATTTCAGCTTGGGTCTTTTTAATTTGCCTTTTTTATTGCCATGTATTGATGGCCCATCAATGTCGGCGCCAACGTCCGGACTTTTAACAGACACTTTTCCCTTTGGGTGTCTGAGATTAGCGTCAGGTCCATCCACGTCTCCCCTGGCTGAGACATTTCCTTTTGGTCCCTTTAAACCCGGTCCTTTAATTTTAACTTCTGGAGTATCCAGGTCTCCTTCTATAGATGGACCTTCCATTCCCGCCTTTCCTTTTGGACCTTTTATTCCTGCCGATCCAGAAGGCAGCTCATATTCGCCATCAGAATCGTCCATTCCTTTCCCCGATCCGCAACATTTTAGCTTGGGACCTTTTAGCTTTGGTCTTTTTGGACCTTTTATAGATGGTCCATTAAAGTCAGGGCCATTGATATCAGGGCCATCAATATCCCCATCTATTGTGGTACCTCTTACTTCACCAGACAGATTACCCTTTGGTCCTTTGAAGCTAGGGCCTTTTACATTTACATCAGGAACGTCTATGTCTCCATCGGGGCCATGCAGTCCACCAGATAGATTACCCTTTGGTCCTTTGAAGCCAGGGCCTTTTGTATTTACATCAGGAACGTCGATGTCTCCATCGGGGCCATCCAGCCCACCAGAGAGTCTTCCTTTAGGTCCTTTAAATCCGGATCCTTTAACATTCACATCAGGGTTATTGATCTCGCCATTAAATGATGGTCCATCAATGTCGGGACTGCTTAATCCACCTTTACCAGATAGATTTCCTTTTGGACCTTTAAATCCAGGCCCCTGAAATGTAACATCAGCACCATCGATGTCTCCATCAAACGACGGCCCATCAATGTCGAGACCATTTAGCCCGCCAGATAGATTTCCTTTGGGCCCCTTAAGATCAGGTCCTCTAACGCTCAAATCAGGACCGTCCATACCGCCATTGACATCAGGACCACTGAGATCACCAGAAAGATTTCCTTTAGGCCCCTTCAGACCAGGTCCTTCAATGTTAATATCAGGACCATCGATGTCTCCATTAAATGATGGTCTATCGAAGCCACTCCGTAATGCGATATCTTTTTCTGGGCCTTTAAACTTTGGCCCACCAAGTTCTACTTCCGGTCCGTCGATGTCCCCACCTAATGATGGACCCTTTGGTCCATATACTTTTCCTTTTGGCCCTTTAACTCCAAGACCATGCACTTGTAAGTCCGGGATATCTACGTCAGCTTGTGCTGAAGGAGGTCTTAGAGATCCCCCACCTGAAGGAACACCGTAATCAACGTCCAAATCATCCGATGTCTTGGGCGATGTACAACAGTTCACCTTCCCACCTTTCCTTTTCTTGGGAGCATTTGGTCCTCTTCCATGGATATTTCCTTGTCCAGATACTCCTCCTTTAGGATCTTGACCATCTGCTTCGTATGCGTAATTCATTTCTCCTTGGGTTTTTGGCGATCCACAGCAGCTCATTCCCGATTTGGCCTTGGGTTGAGATACAGATAGGTTTGGAGGTCTGGCCCCATCTTTGTTGTATTTCATATTTGCTATAAAAATAGTAAAAATGAGACAGTTATTGGTATAGAATATAAAAACTGTTCTGTACATAGGAATATTAAATTAACAATTAATTTATACTAATCATTTCTACCTACCTTTAATGTTGTGAGAATTCTTCACCACGCCAACTTTTATTTTCTTTCCAGGGGCATTGCGAATTATGTTCAATGAGTCTTCATAAGATTTTCCCTTGATGGGTACTCCGTTGATTTCAACAATCTCGTCACCTTAAGGAAACAAAGTTAAGTTACACCGGATGTAAAACAATGGTGCGTAGGCATTCCAAGAAAAACAATTAAGACATAGCCACAATTTTAGTTGATAAAGCAAAAGAAGCTATACAATGGAATCTTTTGTTCATTTCATGCATTAGAGGTTGTGCAGTTGTCCTAGTTCCACGGAGTTAGGAGTAAGGATCAACAGATTGATAGCTTACCTGGTTCAATACTGACTTTATTTGATGATGGATTATAAACTTTTCGTATGAACATGGCAGGACGTGGAAATTCTGGTTCTTTAGCAATAAGGACATCCATAGAATCATTGGCACCTTTACGTATCGAGGTATCTACAACCGGCTGTGAGAAAAATACGATTTTAAAACAAATAATCTTCCTCAGCCTGCTATTACTCTGGTGGGAGCTATTACTTTCTGCTACTGCGTTGCTGTATATGAGGGACAAAGCAGCAGACCCCTTACATATTATATAAAAAACCTCCACACTGAACCTTACTACATATGGGAAACTTTCGCTTTCAACTATATGGAATGAGCTTCTTCCACACATTTCCCAATAAGGAGTTGGTGAAGTGGTTCATAAGGGAAATCTAAGCCCTTCTTTATGAGATTCATCTATACTTACCCCTACTATATAAGGAACCTGCACATCCGGACCAGACACTCCTGGTGTACCCAATCTGGGCCCTTTGATGTTCACGTCCCCAGAAGCACCACCAACACTTGCCTCTGGGCCATCAAATCCATCATTACCCATTCCTCCTTCCATGTTGACAACATGTGACTTTGGTCCTTGGATGCCTACATTTCCACCAGATTTTCCAGATATGTCTAGTTTACGAGTGTTTCTAACAGGTTCCAATTCATAACCGTATTCTGATTCTCCTTTAGTTTTTGGTAAGCCACAACAGCTTAAGCCTGACTTGCCTTTTCCTATGCCACTATCGGTAGAAAAATCTCCATCGGGCATTTCAATCACGGTATCATGTGACGTACTGGGTTGGTTAACGTCAATACCTGGCATATTTGCGCGCATTTGAGCTGAAACAAAAATGTAACAAGCCTAGGTAAGACTGCCGCAAGACGACAAATTTTGCTGTTTAAGAGGAATCTAGACAGGTTTGCTACGCTTGTAGCGATGAGCTAGCTTCAAAGAAAACCTATCTTCTGTATTGGTTAGTAATCCAAATGGAATAGAGGAGCGAGAGAGATAGGGAGAGCAAGGATAGATAATAGATGGCAAAGAAAATGGAAAGATGACGAAAGCGTTTGTATTGCTCTTAGTAATGCCATCCGTTCCTATGTCCCTATTCTTCTTCGGCGCTTCATTTGAAAGAAAATATCTAAGTAGCCATTACGTACCTTTTGTTTCGAGTGCGTTTTTGACTATTGTTAGCTTTACAGGTTTAGTGTCGCCTGGTTCTGCGTGCAGTAAACTCTTTGATTCCCTATGGGTCATTCCCTCAATGCTCTTACCATTGATTCCAACTATCTCATCACCTGGTGGGTGGAGAATGACACAGAAATGTGAATATAGCTTAACCGTTCATCGCAAGTGTCAAACAGGTGCACATGCACATAAGGAACTGTTTAATTTTTAACGTAAGGGAGGTGAACATGTGGCTTTTAGGGAAACAAGAACATAAAACATAAAGCATAAACATAAACATAGAACATAAAACTATTCAGGGTATGTCGGATGTACTCAGGCCTTGAAAATAAGGAGGGTACTATTGTGAAGAGGTTGTGTTTTTCTTATGCTTCACAGATCCCCCTCCCCTCCCCTCCCCTCCCCTCCCCTCCCAACAACATCAAAAAAAATTCCAATATTTTCGAGTCATCATGTGCTCTAGGCCACAGGTAGCCCTTTCAGACTATGCATTCTATAGTATTAACTTACCATACTCAAGTACACCCGCTTTGGCTGCTGGTCCATTGGGAACGACGTCTCGCACAAACATGGAAGGTGTTGGGAAATTCTTCTCTTGTGCGATTATCAAACCGAGGGAGCCATCTTCACCGCGATTTATTTCCGTGTCCATTGGGGGCTAAGGAAAAAAAAGATAACGTTAAATTTACACTACAAGTCACAAATGCCAAGAGGGGTTCGATCCCTTGTTCCGCCAACATACAGTAGTGCTTGCTGGTCCTCAACTTCTAAGTTCCAATTTGATCGAGGACCACAAACATGGAAGCTGAAGTGTTATCTACGTAAAACAGGGAAACTGTTTTTGTTCTTACCCCGACTATATACGATATCTTATGTTGTGGTCCCTTGACTTGTCCTCTGCCATTGATATTATTATTAGGAACATCAACCGCCATCTCTTTACTACCAGGAGAAAAGGACGGATTCGATAGCCCAATTTCACCATTATTGCCTGTAGATAAAGGATATCATGGACCATTATTGATAGGAAAAAAAAAATTGTGAAGTAACTACGTCACGATGTTGCATCATGGTGCGCATTGCCTTATGGGATTTGTATCGATTAAATCATACAATTTGTAAAGTAAATATGAGTGTTTATTAAACTACAAGATAGGATATCGGCCCTGCTGGGACTGAGGGAGTCCCCCGTTGATTGTAAATCTCTTTCCTCTCCGAAACGCCATCAAAATTATAACTAAATTAGTTTGCTATAATATTGGATGACAACTATCATCTGAATGCGTGATATAAATAAGACGGTTTGTTCACAACAGGGAGTGAAGTATCTTCACATTATTAAGTATATAGAGTTTTGTGAGTTGTCGGTTGGTGTAATATAGAAAATGCCTGGTATTCGCGTCAGTACAGCTACACGTCGTGAAGACCAACACCAAGCGAGGGGGGAAAAAAAGAGAGACTTTTCTAGACTTTTCTTAACTTTTTTTTACGAACTGAAAAATCTTTAAAATTTCGTAATTAAATTTCTTTGCATGCCTGACAGGAAACAAAAATATTCTATTCATTCAAAACTTGTATTGAAATATCTCTTAGCTGCTTGGAAAAACTAAACAGATGAGATTCAAAATTATACGTCTTCAAATTGAAATGATAACGTTATGTCTCTGTTAGGTCAGACCGATATAAAATTTGCACTGACAAGGGCCTAGTTAGTGTCTCAAGTACAAAATATGTTAAAGTTTTCTAGTTGGGTGGAGAAGAGCTAATATAATAACAATACAAGAGTCCCGTTAGAGCTTGTTAGGGCATGTACACCCACCCAACCTTGATAAGTCTAACCGCAATTGAATTTTCATTGTAATATCGCTGATATTTTCAATCAGTACGTACTAGTCTACGTATAGAAACTTACTGAGGTTTTACACTGGTAAAACACCTGTGTCATATGGAACGTCGGTAATGTCTAAAGTCAAATTATGTCATTAATTTTCTTTCCGCTGTTAAGCGTGCTAGGAAGAAGTTATCAACGGGATTCCTCAGTAACGAACTAGAAAAAGAAATACATTAGACAAACAGACATGGGATTATGAGTTGCCAATGTTTAACCCTTCCTTGATATTTGTACGTGTTGACTCGATGTGCATGTGGCAAAAGAAGAATCTCGCACACTTCAAGAATTTCTTGAACGCTTGAATAGATCCGTTTCTCGTCATTCCTGAGATCGATGGGCGACTCAATCGCATTTGTGACTCACTTTACAGACACTTCCGAGTGCATGCTATTAATGTAGGTTCAGGAGAATACCAGCAACAGTCATAGCCGATAAACTGTGCCGATTCCAAGGCAAACCCTACTGAAATACTACAAACGACTTGCTTCATCTTTACATCCCTAATATAAGGGGTTGTAATACAGAAATAATCTATAATTTCAAAGGTTTTAGTTTAAGAATTTTCGCTGAAACTTATTCCTTTTTTATTTAAGATCTTAAATTTATGAGAAACAATTTTTCTTTCAGATATACTAGGAATTTATCAGATTTGACAAGTAGGAATTGGTCACCGAGGAAAATGGTAATCTTAACTCGTAAAATAAATCGGTATTGTAGAGATATCGCTGTACAAGATGTTGAAACAGAGGGCTTGCTTTTTAGCGACTTTAGAAATTTTCTTGTGTTTTTTCTTTATTTTTTTAAGCAATGCTTTGATAGCTAAATTGCTTGCAAAGCAACTACACTGAAAAACGAATGACAAAACTCTGAAAATAGTGAAAACAAATTATCCAAGACACTAATATATATTTAAATAAATAGAAATTTAAGGAAGATAAGAAACACGAAAAGTAACTGTGAAAAACTTTGCAAAATAAACAAAGATTTTGCTAATAATGAATAAGTTTTCTTTTCGTTTTGTATTCAATTTGAGTCTGTCAAATTAACACTTGTCATCAATAGAACCAAATGCTAAAGGTGATAGACGACACACACCATTTAAACCTTTTGCCTCTGCAATCTTTTAGAACTTTTATAATTATTTTTATAATTGGAATTTAGAATGCAAAGAAAATTAGAAAATGTAAAGACTACACTCGGTTTGAGTTTTGGTCAAGCAGTTACGAGTCGAGTAGGCCAGAGTTTTACTAACACACAATCAATTCAGAGGAAATTAAACCAAGTTTGAATAATTAAACCAATTGGTTTTATAGAAAGTCCTTTTTGTTAAATTTAGAAGTAAAATTAAGCGACAGTAAAACATTAAGGACTTCAGGAACCACGGATTAAACTCGAAGAACATCTGGACCGGAACGAACTTGATCTTTTAAAAAAGCGCTCGAGAATTTTTTTTTTTGTACGTGTCTCCAAAATGTGCCGTGGTTAGGATAAAGTTTCAGTGCAATAAAAATGAGCAAATATTTGCTAATAATACTACACAGAGCAAATAAAATCTTCCATTAAAGGAGTGTAAACAGTTTAAGGTGAAACAAAAACAGTTGACGCTTTTTTCGAGATACTTCTTTATATTATGACGTTGCTACTCTTCACCAAGTCAACAAGGACAATCAAATGCCCAGAGCATTCTGCAGACTTCATCTATAATTCAAGCTTACCTTCTGTCTTTATGGCAAACTTTCTTTCGCAATATGGACAATGTACTGTCCCATCATTGCCAACAACACTAAATTTGCTGCCATTCTGTAATTCGAGATCATTCTTCGAGCTTTGTTTACCTGCAAATAATTTTAAGAACGAAAAGATCATCTTTAATTTTAAAACCAAATAGTCCGGGTCCACGTAGAAAATCGATGTAAAACTATTAGAATGAATGTTATCAATATTTTACCTTTCTTTCTGCAGCACCAGTACCATATTGCGAAAGTTATAAAAGCAATTAAAAGTAAAGCAGCTAATAATACGAAAACAGCGATAAGAATTTGTATAGTACAGGATAAAGCTTGAGCCTCTGCTGCAGTCACAAAGCAAACCAAAAGTATCAAGATGATCAACTCCTGTTTCGAATTCCCAAGCGAAGACATGTTGAGCAGTAAAGTCAGAGTATGTTTTTCAAGACATCTTAGTTTGGCATCGTT
Source organism: Stichodactyla mertensii (assembly GCA_011800005.2). Taxonomy (NCBI): domain Eukaryota; kingdom Metazoa; phylum Cnidaria; class Anthozoa; order Actiniaria; family Stichodactylidae; genus Stichodactyla; species Stichodactyla mertensii. The sequence continues at coordinate 38,851 of JAAAQI020133684.1, read as the reverse complement.
TTGGTCGTGTGTCTTTGCTACGAACGCTTGGAGCAATTGTCAGAGAATCTCTAGAGAAATACCGAAGTTAGTGTATTGAAATGACTTCTATTTACTTGTCAATTAATGAGGCTACATCGTTTGTTGTGATTGGCTGAGGCCATTGAACCGTACAATAGTATTGATATTAAATATAACACGAAGTATTAGAAGTATTTGGCCAGATTCACTAATGCATGATGTTTTCATAATATATCAGATGATTTGGCAGAGGTTTAATTTATCAAGGCGGGTATCTAAGCTGTGACCTTTGCTAATGACTTTACGATTTGCCTTAGGACTGATAACCCTCAAAAATCGAAGTTCAAATTGTGAGGTATTTGCATGTGGCAGGCAAACCGTGAGTTGCAAAATCATTATAGACAATATAATATTTTATATGATTGGCATTTCACAGACCACATTTGTCATTTGGATGTCAGCATTGCACAGAAAATCGTAAGCATTTTACACTAATTCATGGCTCAAAGTTTTTTAAAGGTAATTTAAGATTATTTGATACGATTTGTAGTCACGTAAACTTTATTAAACTTTATTAAACTTTATTTCAGAATAATTTCTCGTTTCTTGCTCTAAAATATGCATGGCATTTAAGGCTATCAGAAGTAAAAGTAATTGTTTATTTCGCTATGAACTTGAAAGAACAAATAAAAGACGAAACAAAAAAAACACAAAAAAAGAATTCTCTTAACAATAAAAGCTCATTACAGGATCAGCAATTTTTATATCTATTATTTAGGTTTGACCAATCAGAGGCCGAAGCGATGATCTTATTTGCATATTTGTGGATTTGATTTCACGATTTTGTGTTGATACATAAAATGTTTTTACTATTTGCATTTTGAAAAATTATTTGCAATCACATTAAGGAATGATATAAATTTCTAAAAAGTAACTTTACAATAACATGCTAAAATTTCGAATGAGCTTATCTAGCTTTATGAGACGCGGAATGAATCGAAACTTTTAAACTATTATCAATAAGTGAATAATGTGACTTTTACATATGAAAATCTCTTGTGTTTTGCGTTTAAGCTTCAGCGTTTTAAACTCAGTTAAGTTTGTAGCGATCAGAGTTTGGATATTATTTGGAGAAATCTTGTAATAAATACAATAGAATAACCTCTAGGGGTCTTTTTGTGTCTTTTATATTTTAAGGATGACCACCTTTAAAAAGGCCACAGAATTTGAACACTTCAAATCTTTCATCAAAAGTCTCGAAACTATTCAAGTGGTTTTTCCTTGCAAGATCTAATAAAAGCTAGATGACGGATGGATGGTGTAGAAGCTAATTGTTATCAATACAAAAAAGATCAACATTGAATGCTATTCTTGTGTAGACTTATAGTCTATGATATGCTATTTCAATCAAAATTCCAATCAATTTTCTTTTTCAATAACAGGTAATAATTCAAGTTTGGATTATTATTTTGCTCAAGTTCTGTTTGCGTTTACCGAACAATGCATAGTTGTAAATAAACACGGTTGTGTTGGCGACCTGCTGTTTTCAATATTTGCGAAACAGTATTCAACATGAAATGACATTCAAACACTGACAAGTTTTGCGCGTCATGTTGTCTACGTAAGTGAACGAAAAAATCCTGAGGGCGACCACTAGACAACCTGCTGTGAGCGAACACAACCGGCCAGAAGTTAGTATCGTCCTGTGAGCGTGTTATCAAGTAGAATCCGTCTATCCTGTATCAGAGGTGCTAAGTTTCCTCCAACCAAAACTTGCGCGGTTGGATGATTAAATACGTGACTGAGTAGGTTAGCGTACGTATGTGTGGGTGGGTATGGTATAGAATGATGTTAGTGTTTGTGTGGTAAAGCATTGCTGAAAACTTTGCGTCAAAAGAATGACTATAGAGATACAACATCAAACAGCGTGTAACGACCATGACCTTGAAAGAACTCTGAATATTTCAGCCTGATATTGTCTAGACTCATATCTTTGGAATGGTATATCCTTGGATTAACTTCTAGATTGACTTCAGAAAATGTAAACCATCCAATCACGATGCTTGAATAAGAGATATGTTATGCACAGCTAGTTAAAGTGAGATTGCTTATATGCGGAATCGTATGAACTCGAGTTGTGTCAAAAAATAAATCCTAGGTCTTGTTTTGGTTAGCTTCAAGACTGTTACCATTATTGTTCCTGGAATCTGGACATTGTACCATCGAACGGACCGATACTAACACTTTTAAAAAGAAAGTAAACTTGATATAATGCTGATATTTTTCGCGACCAATTTTTCGGTGTATTTTTTCTCCGGCTTAAAAGTAATATCTTGAATCTTGAATAATCTCGGGTTTTTGTTTTTAAACATACAACAACAAACATACAACACTTTTTTAGCTATCCTAAGGTCGTTATTGCAATTTCTTTGGGTAATTTGATGTTGCTATGGTAAAAAATGGCGTTAGGTCCGTTGCTATGGAACATAAAGCTTAATACATGTAACACTATACTGCTAATAGTTATTATCATAAATTGCTTTTAAACGATCACATTTCCCCCTAATATAAGCTAAAATTCAAGTACAATATGGTCTAAAGTCTACTTTTTCTGCGGTTTGGATGCAGTAGCATGCAAAAGCGAAATCATTTTTCTAGTGGTAAAACTAAAAGAAAGTCGTTGTGAAGATTTAATATCGAAAATTCTTCAAAAGGACTAGTTTAGTGGAAATGGAAATGAAATGATCATTTTCGGTTAATCGTTGTTAACAAAGAGAATCAGATTGTTATTAGAATTCTTACGATTTTTATGAGTAATCATCAATTATACTCACCCGACTTTATTTTTTTCATGGCGCCTTCAAGATTAGAACTCGAAATCAGATTATATCTCAATCACGATACCCATCACAATGAAAAGTTGAAACTGTCGATTTGTTTCCACTGTCTGCATATCCAAACAAATAACCCACGTGACTTGCAGTCACGTGAACCGCCGCTATTAGACTGGCATAAAAGTGACGTCAAAATTATCTAAGCAGGTTTATTTTCGTGTTAGTACTTGTGTGCATATTCCTGCTGAGGCGCATTTCGTAAAACTCGGAGCTACAAACTGCTGTGTATATTTTTTACCAATTGTAACATAAAATTACCTGGATCTATGCCTGTGTCAAGGGTGGTCAAGTGACATTCCCTTGGAAAACAGTTAATTAGGACTAAAAAATCAATGACAGCAGAAAAGCTTCACTCATGGAGGACTAATACTTTTGGAACGTAATCTATTAAATGAATGAAAGACATGACGGATACTCTGAACGATTTGTTGGATAGAGAAGTCGACCCTCTCTACATCTTACCAATACTTTGACACCGAACATGTAACTGGGGCACTGAGAAAATCGCAAAAACTTGTCTGTTAGAGTCAGAAATCAACGTCCAAAGGCCATGTAGGTTGTTTTGTGAAGGATATCGCATATTAAAATGCCTTCTAGAATGATGATTGTCACGTTTGCTTGATCTACTTTTGATATCCAATTACGAAGATAAAATTCCTCTGAGGATGAAATAGAAAACTTGACCGGGAAACCAAATCTATCGACAAAAAACAAATTCCGTTGAATAAAATTCTGAGTAACAGAGGAAAAACTAGAGATTTATTAGACAAGCTTCTGTATCCTCACACTGAAATAGCTTCCTATCTAAGCCAACCAAATGCCTGAAAATCCAGCTCATCCAATCACATTACATCTCAGAGCTGTGAATGAAACTCGTGATGCGTGCATCTGCTAACCAGGCATAGCAGCCACTTTGAATTGACACAGCCAAAACAAGCCTATATTGCTTCAAAGCAATGATATATCGGCCCGTTGCTCATGAGAACAGAATATTTGCGAGAATTCGTAGTAGCCTTCAGAAAAAGAAGTCAACTAAAGTATGTTATTCGACGAATATGATTCGATGTGAGGAAATATAGTGACAACTAGTTGACAGGCACAGCAAATATTATGGCTTGGCAAACCGGATACAGTAACATTTTGCCTGAGGACCGAAGTAAAAAAGACGACAATTTTATTTTATTTTTTATTTTTTACTTAACAACTTAAAAAATAAAAGAGCTAAATTCAACAAGATGCTCTATCAATGGTCACCCATCCCAATACTAACCCAGCCCAAGGGCTTGACTATTGAAAGTACACAGCGCATTTAACCACTCGTCTATCGATTCCAAAGAATTAGTATATCAATACCGGCGAATACGATGCAGCAGATAGACTCGATTATTTTTCTCTTTCAAATCGATGTGAACTGTGGTTAGAGCAAGGGGTTGGTCGTATATGGTCTGGGGGCCGGCCAGCCTCTCCCCTGATGCTTCGGCAAAGATTCGGCAAACGGAAAACGGAATAAAAGAAAAGAGAAAACAAAAATAAGAATCATTTGAGAATGTTAAACTATAATTTGTATGAATAAAAATTATCTTTGCACAAATTACAAGTATTTTCATGCCGCACAGATGGTGCCCGGAAAACTACGGCCTGTGAGATAAGGCTCATTCCTCTGGATGCTAATCTACCATGATTCACGTTCCTGCGTGACATCTGTTGGCTTACCTACCTATCCCGACTTGCCTTGGGTTCTACCAATCGCGCACACATTTTTCACTGCGCATGCAAGTATCAACAAATGTAAAACTGATTTATTTTTCGATAAAGGATGCATTTCCCTCTGTATTTTCAGTTTCTATTGCTTTTTACCACCTTTTCTTCCTATCTCATTCTGTTTTCTTGCTGAACCGTCAGTTATTCAATTCAGAATTATTCATATTCATCATTAATTTTTGCTACTGCATTTTCACCGCCCCTAGTTTGGTAGGTCCTCGTCCAGCTGCTTTCTTGTCTTTTAACGCTTGTAATCTTTGTTGTTTTCTTTCTTCTCGTTTTTTCTTGGCTAATTCAGCTTTACTCATTCCACTGGTATCTTCTGACATGTGTGTAGATTCCCAACCTTGGTTCCAATCATCCCAACTCGATTCTTCTTTTCGATTCGCTTTCACTGGTTGATCAATAGTACTCCAGTCTTCAGTGGCCCATGAATCACCCATGGCACCTTTTCCTTCGGTGCTCTTAACAGGTTTGTTGGATGGTACCTCGTCAAAAGAACCCCAGTCATCAAGTCCCCAGTCTCCTTCAGAGGTTCCTGTCTTTTGTTTGTTAGAGCGACAAGTTTGCTGTTGCGTTGTGGATCCAGTTTTTGAGAAGCCTGTATTAGACTGCAAACATATACGAAAAACAATAAGAATATAGAATAAGCGCAGCAGTAGATGGGATTCCTCTGGCGAGGAAAGAGAAGGCCCTGGAGCAGAGAGTTTTAAATTTGTTTCCAGTGTCTCTCGTCATTCAGCATGGCAGCATCAAGAATATCTTACCAAAGTTGAGAAGGGATCGTTATCGAAAAAGCTATCGTCACTTTTTGATGTGTCAGTGAAGAAATGACTTGCGCTTTTGCCGACAGTTTCAGTGAAAGCAGGTGATTCTTCTTCTTTAGTTGAAGGAGTTTTATCTTTCTGCTGGAAATATCATGGAAAAGAACAAAACTAAGATTAGAAAATCACATCTTTGGATTTAGTTCTGAAACTTTACAAAGCCGGAAATATAAACTTACTCCTATGCTCGACCAATCATCGTTGTTCCAGTCATCATAATCACTTCCGCTATCCTCAGTCTCCTCCTCTTGCAAGTTCCCTGCCTGCTTGTTACATAAACCAATAACAGGATATCAAGAAAATATTTCATGACAACTTTGTTTTGTCTTTAGCGCTTGTCTTTCATGGATTTGAGATAAGCTTTTGTACCTTACCTTGAAAGAGTTGCTCTCTTGTAAAGATTTACATTCCTGTTTGACAGCCATTAAATCATTCCTCAACTCACTGATGATTTCTTGTGAATTCTGAAAATAAACACTTTGTATAAAAAATACAGACAGACAACTACGCTGTCAAACAAACTGGTATAGACAGACGAACAGACCGATAGGCAGACAGACCAACCGTCAGATCGACCGATAGTTAGACCAACCGTCTGACTGACCGATAGACAGACCGAACGAGCGATAGACAGTTAACCGCCGAGCAACCGTCAGACCTGGACGATAGACCAACCGTCATGCCTGACCGATAGACAGACAGACCATCGATAGACTGACAGACAGTAAGACCTACCCCAGAGTCACCCCAGTCGTCATCCCATCCTTCATCAAAATCATCATCTGGTTTGATTTGATTAGTTCTGGCGGGGAGTGTGCTTTTCTGGGGAGTCTTCAATGGTGCTTGTGCGGGACTCCTTCGGGCTTGTTCGGGACCTGTTAAGAAGTATATCAGATAGAGAACTCATGAATAGAACTCATATATATCATGTCCTGTGGGAGGATTAGAACAAGGCACAAAAACATCACTTTACCTTTGTTCCTTGGTGGATTTTTCTCGCTAGTCGTGGCTGCCACCGTAGATTCGTTACCAGTGCTCGGCGGTTGTCCTCCTTTGTAAAGCTTAGAGGTTAGTGACGTCACGGCCCATCCTGTCCAAGATGACCCAGCCTCCTCTGCGGCCTGCTCTGGACCTTGATTGAATAAAAGTATTTTTATTTACATGTGTAAACCACAGGAAAAGAAAACTACTTGAAATACTAACCAGTCTTGTTGAGGAAAGACTCTGGGTCTTCAGATGCTTTTTCTAGTTTGCCGAGAAACAGTTTAATTGCTTTAAATGTCTGATCACGGACTTTCCTTTCGGGGTCCACTGTAAGTGAACACAAAGCAGGAAGGATCTTACAGGCACAGTCTTTCAAACTGTAGTAAACATTAGTACTACAAAACGCCATCACACCAGCAGTACGGGCAGGAGGAAATGGATCACGTAAAGGACGAAGAAATGCTGATACTAAGACTTTCTGACGTGTCTGAAGATAACAAATACAACAATTAAAACTTTGACAGTTACTAGTAACTCTTACCCCTCCCCCCTCAGTACGGGAATGACGTCAGAATTGCTGAACAAAGAGTCGATGGAGCAACAGGAGAATTGATAAACAAAATTGAGATTTTCAAACAAGGAGATCATTCTGGGAAAAGTCCAGAGTAAGTGAAAGATGACAGAGTAGGATAACTGAAGTGCTAGTTTTGTTAACAAGAAAAATGAATATAAAGTAGAAAACTGCAATCAACATTGGTTATGACTTACTGCTTCAGAAAGGTTGCCGGCGATTTTCCCTAAACAAACGGTTGTATTTGTCCTTATACCAGCCTTATAGGAAAAAAATATGAACAATAATCTCCAATAATCGGGATGTTTTCAGGATTTCCCTAGGGGGAAGGAGTGGGGCTCCTCCCTAATAACCTTAACAAACCCTCCCTCTCCTCCCCTCCCCTCCCCTCCCTAGAGAACACATGGAATAGCAAATGCAAAGGAGGAATCACATGCAAACGTTTACCTCTTGGTCCATTTGCAGCTTTGCAAAATGTTTCAATAGAAGATTATTAATTGTCTTGTCACTGAGTTTTGGAGCCAAGAGAAGCATTGCCTGGAAAAAATGGAAAAAATGTGAATTCAAGCATGCCATCCTGTTGATGTCTTATGTCTCTCAATGACAGGTTACATGATGCAAGAAAGACAAACAAACAAACCTTAACAGTCTGTTCTCTCATGGCTGGTACAGAATCACCAAAGCCCAGAGCAACATGAGGAAAGATTTGTTCATCAACAATCTGAGGTTTAAGATGTTGAACAAACTGGTCCAACTAAAAAACAAAAAAGAGAAAGAGAAGGTTAAAGGGATGGCTGAAATACAATACAGGTTGTAGCAAATTTTTACCTGTTGTAATAGATGGATTCGAGTTGCTCTGTCTGTTGATGAGAAAAGCTTCACAACACAGGGAACAATCTTGCTCTGGTATTCTTCTGCTTCTAATAGTTTTCCAACCTAAGATTAAAGAGCAGTAAAGGTGGTATACTGAAGTAAAAATAAATGAAAAAATAAATGGATGAAGAAATGACCAAACCAATAGAAAAAAAAGAATTACTATATGGTTGTTAAGTTTTGACGTTTTTCCGGGTCCAATTTTTCAGACAATTCACTAAAATAAAACCAAAATGTTCATCCCCAATTCCTCCTCCACCTGTAATAAACAGACCTATGTACACCAATTCCTACTATGAAGAACAAAGTAAGAAAAATCTTCAAAGAACTGTTTTTTGTTTTGGACCCGGAAGTTGCTTTTTTATTCAAGTGATGTCACACTTAACAGTTCTATAGGATGGACAGACTGAAATATGAACAAATTTAATAAAAAATGAATGACAGAATGACTGACTGAATATGAAAATAAAAGTGAATGAAAGTATAAAATGAATCCATGTGTGTGTCTGTTTACATCTATTTTTTCTACTTACCTTAAATAATGGCCCAAGCACTGCAGATCCTGCTGCACCAAATTCAAATGCATTAATAAGTTGAGGAAGAATTCTGTGTTTACAGAATGGCTCAGGAAAAGAGTCTAAGGAAGTGCTGAGTGAAGAAAAGAATGCTTTTTGTTCCTTTGGATCTTTTATCTGCAAGAAATGGAAATAATGAAAAAAGTGGGCCACATTTAAGTAATTTGATCTTTTAATTGTTGTGTTTGTTTCTGTTGCTTGGTTTTCTCTCCCTATCTTAAAAAATATCATGGAACATGGATGGGTTTATGGGGGCCCAAGGGGCTACAGCCTCCCTTTTATTTTGGGATTCCCCATAGTTCCTCTGGTTAGTCATAGAGGTTCCTCATACACAGAAGTTTTCCAGCCTCTATGGAAGAACTGTTTATAAGCAGTGATTGTCATAAAATATCAAATGTTGTTGTGATAAGATACTAATGATGACTGTGATGGTGATGATGATGATGACAATGGTAATAATCATTATCATAGTTACCTGCAATTCTCTGAGGAACAGATTAGCATCCACAAAATCATTCTTGAGGTAATGTCCTTGTGAACGACAGTTTTCTATAAACTTAGTTGGGTTTGGTCTCATCTTGGGGTTTGCACTGACAAGCTCTCCATAATGCGGCACCAGACTTTTGGGAATTTTACCAACAGTCTTTAGTGATGCTGATCTTGATAATGAACCATTAAATACCTCCCAAATAAGGCAGCCCAAACCCCACATGTCTGCAGACCTGCAAAATAAATAGCCAAAAGGTGCATCAAGCAGTTAGTAGAGTCAACCACATAAATTTTGAAAATTTTCTTTGACTACAAAAATTCACTTGAAAGAATGTCAGCTTGGCATGCACAGTGCTAGGACAGTATATAGGAACAGTATGTGGTCAGCACTGGGATAGCATTAGGATAGAAGAAGATAAAACAACTGACATTTTGAGAGAAATTGAAAGAAGATTTAATTACCATTTGTTCAGTCGTTTGTTGGTTCTGGTGTACTTTCTTCCTTCAGGGGGGTCATATACTTGCAGTGCAGGTAACAGGGTTGTATCGCATTCCTCAGCACCAGGTGGAGGTTCTAAGGGCTGTACGTACTCCAAACCACCAAGCTTCCACTCCCCAGCAGTGTCGACATATACTGATGACATGCATACATTGGCATGTTTGAGATTGCAGTCATTTATCAGAAAGCTTAGGCCAGCCTTTGATGTATAAACAGAGGTATAAATACCCAATACGTATCTGTATTGCATCATTAATTATGGGTTACCTGGTTATGATGGCAACAAGGAATTCAACTTCACTTTGTAAGAATAATGTACTTTCTTTTATGGTATGGTATGGCCTTGTATCATAATGGAGCAGGTCCCTTGTACTAAAGGCTCAGACACACCATGCAACATTGCCTGTGACCTTGCTTGCAATGGGGAAATCACACTGTGTCTCCACCCACACACCTGTTGCAAGTGACATTCCCGGCAACATTGTAGAAGTAGAAAAGAGTGGACACACCCACTTTCCTGTTGCAAGCAACACTGCAGGGAACATCGCATTGTGTGTCCAAGCCTTAAACAACACTCGTATGTTAGTGTAGATATTGAAGAGTGGGAAAATCTTACAGCAATTTGATGGATTCCCCATGAGATAGCCATGTCAGACTTTGCATCTTCATCTTTTGATAAATACACATCCAGTGACACTACAGGTTCTGTTACTAAGTAAATAAGAGTATCCGTCTGAAACAAAAAGAATAAAAAACATTAGAACCTGCTTAGGTAAGCTTAGAAGAGTGGACAGTCACTGCATTTCATTTGCTACTTCAAAACTTCAAGCACCTTGCTGTTCATACCTCTTATCCCCAGATCAAGCCACTTACTTAACTTATTTGCTTACAACTTTGAATCATTTTGGCCACCCAGATCTACACGTATCTGTGAATGTTCTTTACCTCTAAACTGTCTACATATGTTATCACATTTGGGTGTCTTAATGTTTTGACTCTCTTTAAGGCAGATTTGGCTAATTTGACCTGAAGAAAAAGAAAAAACGTATGGACTGGTCAGAAAATAGGGGGGAGGGGGTGAAAAATGGGGATAGGTCACTTTTTGTCCCTCATATAGGGGTGGGTCATACTATAATGGGCTTAAAACAAAGTATGGGTCTCCACTTTTTGGCCTTTCGATAACAGAATATTCATAGCCGAAGCTCTCTACTTTCGACCAGTCCCTTCCACGTACATTAATGCCAAAACAATTCTATGCATAAACTGTGTCCAAATGATAACAAATCTCAAAAACCTAAAGTAGTAATATAGAATATCCCTTTTAAATAATACCTCATCATCATTATAATTTCTATAAGGGGGATCTTTGTGCCAGGGATATCGAGTGACGTATACAATGTGTTATTCATTCACTTCAGTAAAGTGATAGTGATAAGCAAGAAGCACAAAAATCTACCTTATTGTCAGAAGAAGCCTTCACATCTAGAGCAAAAACAGTAACAGGATCCCCAGTAGACTGTAGAAACAAAAATTCAATATAAAGACGGATTAAATAACCATGAAAAACTGATATAAATATCAAGTAAGCATATAGTTTAGTAAAATCACCTTCTTCTTGCCATGGTGGATGGACCAGGGACATTTGTTCTCTAAACTCTCTATTTTCTCACCAATTTCATACGGAAAGCTCTGAGCAGCAGTGCCCATCTTTCCTATCAGGTTCCATAACCCCTGCATTCTCTATAAAACTACAAAATAATTCAAAAATCCCAGTAAAATATCAACTCATTTCAAAGTTTTTTTCGATTTTTTGTCTTCGTGGCTATCGTGCCAGTCTCTTGACCGTGTCTACAATACGTCACCTTGGGCAGCCATTTTGAACTTTCACAAACAAATTGACGAGATTTTTGGGCATTTTCCATCGATAAAAAGAAACTCTGGCTCTTTACGCTGCTCCTGAGGTACCATTTCTTTCAGGTTCTAAGGATATAATGCATCAGCTAGGACAAACGGTGAGTTTTTTGTACTTTTTTGTCGTTTTTGAGAATCAAGTCTGATGTGCTTTGTCGAGACTCTGTTACACTTTGACTTCTTGCGCCAATGTTAATTCCATTTATACCTCTTTTAAAAGCTTTAAACTAGTGAAAGTTATCCTGTTTTACCCACACTTTATTATATAGTATGTTGTTTTTAACAAATTTGCAGTCAATAATGGGAATTAAGCTTAATGTAGCAAAAAATGCACCACCTTTCTTGGCTTTTCAAAATCTTTTTAATAAAGACTAAGCATTAGTGCTATTGCTTTCTATCGAAAGCAGCCCATTTTGGTTAGTACTAGTGCAGAACTGAAGAACTAGCTGTAATCTTTATTTTTTGTGTATTATTTTTTTGTGTGGTAGAGAGGATTTCCTCAATCCATTCCAACTGCATCTCAGACTACAGGCCTGTCAGAATTAGAACGTGAAAAGATTTATAGCTGGATACTGGAGCTGTCAAGCCCAGAAACAAGAGAACATGCTTTATTAGAATTAAGGTAACTTTACTAACTAATATCTGCTCTACTTTGTTACTGCTGATCAAGATGTAAGGTGTAAGTAGGCAAGGATGAGTATGACTGCAGCACCTACTGTAGGGGATTAGATGATGATGATGAGATTGGTGATGACCTTTACTTAGAATATTCTGGTTGATGATGATGATGATAATTGCTACCAAAGATGATGATTTCCCTGGTGGTGATACTTAGAGGCAAAAAGGTTCCATCAGCCATACTTAGATGTATTTATTTTACTTCTAGTAAAAAAAGAGAAGTTGTACCAGACTTGGCTCCTATGCTATGGCATTCATTTGGTAAGTATAGATGCTTAATACATATATCATTGTTTTTTGTTTATACAAAAACATCTCGATTCACTTGTATGTAGTAGGTATTGGTATCTGGGAGTAGGCATTGCTCATACTGGCATTTTTATCTCAATTATTCTTCTTAATTTTTTACAGGTACAATTGCTGCTCTTTTACAAGAAATAGTTTCTATTTATCCTGTTATTAATCCACCAAATCTTACAGTAAGGATCAAGATTTCGCATGTTATGAATTTACCTGTAAAATAAGACAGTATTCATGTCTTTAGAAGGTCACAGTTCTTAATATACTTTTTGAAGCAGCCATTGTTCTAATTCTCTTAGGCTCATCAATCCAATCGTGTTTGCAATGCATTAGCTTTACTTCAATGTGTGGCATCCCATCCTGACACAAGATCTGTTTTCCTTCAAGGTATTATTAAACTTTAATGATTATAATACTAATAATTAATGTTGCAAAGAATGTAATAATGAAAAATTTAAAACTTAGGGATGTGAAATGAAATTTCTGATAACTAATCATGTTATTTTTATTTCTTATTTTAGCACACATCCCACTATTTCTCTATCCATTCCTTCACACTACAAGCAAAACCAGACCATTTGAATATCTTCGTCTTACAAGTCTTGGTGTGGTGGGTGCTTTAGTCAAGGTATGCAAAAAAAATTAATAACTGTGTTCCCCAACAACATAAATTTCTTTCATTACCTAGCAGCTTTTGGCATCTATTATTTTTATAAAATGAATATATCAACTGATTTTTTTATCAGACTGATGAAACTGAGGTGATTAACTTTTTGTTAACAACTGAGATAATTCCATTGTGTCTCCGAATAATGGAGTCAGGAAGTGAACTCTCAAAGACTGTAAGTAGAGCTTCAATACAATAATCAACCAATGATATCTATAAGTCTTATGCCAAATTAAGCTTGCAGCCATAAGCTTTGCAATATCAACCATGGCTTGCCTTTGATCTGCTAGACACTACATTGATTTATGATTTTTCAGGCTCATCCATTCATTGTTAATTTATTTTTTAATCCATTCAGGTTGCTACATTCATTCTTCAAAAGATTCTCCTAGATGAGACTGGTTTGTCGTACATCTGCCAGACATATGAAAGGTTTTCCCACGTGGCAATGATCTTGGTAACTACATTAAGCTTCATCATGTCTCAGCTGTGAAATCCTTGAAAATTGAATACATGACAAATTAACTTAATACCATTTAGGAAGATTATGTTTTGAATTATAATAATAATGCTTTTTCTTTTTTTTTCTTCCAGGGCAAGATGGTGCTTGCATTAGCCAAGGACCAATCAGCCAGGCTTCTAAAGCATGTAGTTCGTTGTTACTTGAGATTATCCGATAATCCTAGGTATTAAATTATCATTTTATTTTACATTTCAAATTTTTATTAGCTCTACCAGTTAGCAAAAACATATCCTCAGTTTATTAGTTACCCAGGGGGGACAATTGACTCATACATAGGGGGGGTGGGGTGCTTGTCAAAAATTTTGAAGTTTACTGGCACAACTGCTAAAACATACCAGATAACTCTATCAGAGATTCTTTTAAATTTAACTCTTCCTTAGGGTTACCAAACTACCAATTTCAATTTTCATTTCTGTTTTCAGGGCACGTGAAGCCCTTCGTCAGTGCCTTCCAGATCAACTCAAAGATGGAACCTTTTCCAACTGTTTAAAAGATGATGCTTCGACCAAGAGGTGGTTGAGCCAGTTGATGAAGAATCTTCAAGAACCCACCATGGCAGAATCAAGAGGAATGCCTGGTCTTACATCATGACAGTCCTGTCAGCATGATCAGAGTTTATAGCTTTGTAAAGAACAATAACATGTAATGAATATGTATATTCTTCTAGTCAAAATTTGATAATTACTAGACCAGAACTAAGGCACTGTACTAGATGTATAAAGATTTGTTTTGAAAATTGCCCATATTTCTAAGGTTTTTGTTTAAATTTTGGTAGTATTCTTTGAATGAGTGTTTGTAACTTTGTAATCCTATGTAAATAAAACTATGGAAAATGAAACACAACTGCTGAAGATTTATCTTCCCTGATTCGTTTGAATATAATCCTGTAGGAAGTTACAAAATTCTGTTGGTCTCATTTATATTCACCCAAAAATGCCCAATAAAGTGCATAAATAACTTTCTCATTGTTCAATCAATATGCATTCATCCATAATATGCCAAGGAGGCTAAATGCCGTTTTTGCATAACGGTGTGGGTTCTTATGGAGTAAAGGGGAAAAGGAACAAAGAAACGACTCCACTCTCCCATCAAAAAGGTAGACAAAAACTCAAACAGAATTGTTGAAACAAGGCTTACACCCACCTAAAGGAAGTTTGAAGATATATTAAAGACTCAAAAGGAATTAGGGATTCTTAGCGACGTTATGGCATGAGTCATGGGACGAAACCGCTGTTGAATGTGCCACATAACTTCCTTGTTCAGTTTATCTTACAAAAGTTTCTGAAAAAGTTGGCTTATCTTTGCTATTCAAGCTTTGATATTTCTTCGAGTTTTTTATTTAATGCATTCAAAGATTTAGAATCTTCTAGAGCAATGTATATTTTAAAATTATTCAAGGGTTATTTTTTTGTTTACCGACATTACGTCATGCACGAGTTAAGCTTTGTAACCAAGCCTCATCCAGATCCAAGATGGCGGCCACAAATGACGTTTATTGGCAATCCTTCATCTTTAGGAGTCTGAAGCGAGATAATGAGTCATAAAAGGCATCTTTGTCTTCTTGCTCTGGGTTGAATAACCACTGAAGAGTGTTGTCAGGACGAGAATGACATCATTAAGGGCATCTTTGCCTCCAGCAGGGAGTACTCTTTGGGGTAAAGAACGAAGGTCTTCCTCAGCCGAGAGCGGCCATGGACCACAATCTCTTATTACTCACGTCGTTATTAGAGAAGTATGGAAGAAGGAAACACCTTCACCACATGCTCTGTATAAGATAGATGTCATGACCAAGTCTAACCACTGGTTTGTTTTGAAAAGATATCGAGAATTCAATAATCTTCACAAGAAGTTAGTTGCTTCGTATGGCATACCTAAGGACATGATTCCCCCAAAGAAGCTAACTTCCAAGATGTCGTTGAAACATTTAGAGAAACGCAGAGATGCATTAGAACACTACCTTCAACGTCTCGTTAACAGTTCTACTTATGTGTCGAGTTCACAAGAGATTTTAGACTTTCTTGATGTTGGTAAACATGACGTCATGGCAGTAACAAAGACCCTTGCTACAGAGCTGTTAGAAAAAGGAGAAAAGATATTAGCAGAACATGGTTCGTACACGTTTAGTGTTACAGAGTTATATTGTATCACGCGACAACTCCAGTTGCCTGAACCAATGCAGGCATCTGAAGACAATACGCCTCTAGACGTTGGCCATTTGTACAGTTTCGTATACCAGTTGGAGGACATGCGCATTGGTAATTCGACTAAAACCTCCAAGAACTGCCAAGAATTAGCTAGTCACTTAGAATTTGATATATCATTGTTCAGAGCGTTAAGGAGTTTGGAAATAGATGGCTGTCCTGTGAACCTGATAAAGGGATTGTCATCTTTGCAAGGGCAGCTCAAGTATCTTGTAGTCCATCAGTCTTTACAGAATATGAGAGAGCTCTTAGTTGATCGAGTTGTTGAGAAGAGAAGAGCTTCCACCTCAGCGAGTACCAGTGCAGTTGCATCTTGGCGGAATAACGCTACGGCGAAATTAACCCAAGATCGGGTCATAATCCAACCATGGGTCCAATTAACGAATTTGATACTCAGTCATAATACAATAACAATGTTTGACGACTCCATGAAACTTTTACCTGAACTACAAAGCTTAAATTTAAGTTACAACGACTTTGTCAGTCTAGATCTCCTACAAATGGACTTCCCATCGCTTACACACTTAGATCTATCACATAATTCCATCCATTTTGTATCAGGTAGTCCTAGAATTTTAGACAACTTGAAGTCTTTAGTCTTGGATCATAATAATCTGCAGACATTGACGGGTCTTGAAAGCCTGGTTGGTCTGATTGAACTGAACGTAGCCAGCAATCAGATCGGTAGTTTAAAAGAAGTAGCCCGTTTATCTGGTATGTCACAGCTAAGGTACTTGTCCGTTAATGGGAATCCTTTAACGAGAGTCAAATCATACACATCTCAAATCTTCTCTTTATTCAAGGGAAGAAGGATTGTCCTGGACAATACGTCTAGGACTGACGAGGAGAGAGGTAATGTCAGCGTCTGGCCAACAAGATCTAGGACTTTATCGTCCCCACAAAGCTCTGACAGGAAGAGTTTTGAACGGGTGGTGCGGTTAGTAAGATCACACAGTTACGAAGCACTAGACAACTCTCAACATGATGATGATGACGACAATGATGATGACGACGATGATGATGATGATAATGATTCGGGTATTGAAGGATACACTCAAAGCGTTACAAGCCTTCAAGCAGCTGAAGGCGTTGCTGATGTTGCAGACGAAGGAAAACAAGAGGACCTAGAATTCTACTGGTCGTATTATGATTTCCTTGATCTGAGTGGCAACATGACGTCTTTATTTGTCAGCGGGAAGAAAAACTACGATACGCAAGCGAGACAAGACACCCATAGGAACGATGCCGCGTCGTCTTCTGCCCCTATGGATGAAAAAGGAGAAAAACTGGGGAAACAACCCCAATCTGATGGTTATACCTTGTACGGTACCACGGATGAATTAGAAGAACGCATCAGGGAAGAGATGTGTCAAGAAAAGACTGAAAGCACGAGTAGCACTGAAGTGGCTTCCGAAGTTTCGGCCAATGGAAATAGCAGCCAATCAGACAGCGCCAATGTCGGTACTGATGATCTACGAACTGTTGTATATGATGTCCAGGAAGACGAAGAATTACCAGGAATTGCAACGTCGCTACCTGGTATTGATGGTACTTATGGTACTAGTACTAATGACTGTGCTGGTGATTTACGAACCGAAGAATCCAATGGTCAGGAAGACAAAGAAATACCAGGTATTGATAGTACATCTGGTATTAGTACTAATGGTACTAAAGACAAGGAAATACCAAGTCCAGCAAGGCTTCATAATGATGATAATTAATCCGTCTGATACTACGGACTGCTCTACTAATAACAGAAAATAAAATACCAAGCAAATCGTAAAATGACTCGTAAATTTTAAATCGTTAAGAATTACCAAAAAAAGCTGAAGCTTAGGATATAGTTTAAGATAACTGCGAAGTTGATTCGGGAAGATATAATTATAGGCCAAGACAATATTATTCATTAAAGATTTTTGCATTGTAGGAGGAATAAATATATTTATTCACAATTTTTGCGCTCAAAGAAATTCAGGTAAAACCATTACAGTGACATAATTACGCAAATACTTGTAATACTCGTTCAACTTTGCAAGATGTAAACTTTCAAGCCTCACCTTTTGTCATTGCTGTTTGCGATCCTAGAAGCACCTGACGAGTACTAAGCGCCAGACTGTGCTATGGACTATCTTCTGCTTTATTAGGACTTCAGTCCACAATTTCATACGTAAAAGAGAGAGGTTCTTAGTATATGAGAAAAAGGGAGGGGAGGGGTGGTGGAAAGGGAGGGCATCGTTCACTTCCATAAAGCTTAGCTACAACAAACGACAAACTAACGTCCATCACCAGAAGTATGGTTTATTTCTTGCATTTTGGTTATTTAATATTCCCAGAAATACTGTTCAGACTACAATTTTCAGCAAACGTTTGTCTACAATATTAACATTTGTAAATGCGGGCTGCTGGGCTGGATCCAGAACTGGCAAATTATTATATATCACCTACCAGTTCCTCTAGTACTGTAAGTGGTAATAAAAACATTAATGTACTTTAGCTAGCTAACCCTCCCACTATAGCAGCAAGTCTAGATCCAGCCTACCAAATATGTTATGGCAATATCATCGAGATACTAGTGATAAAGGTTCTATGGTGTGACGTATTTCTCCTTTTTCTCAGAAGTTTTATAACTATTTTTCCGTTAGCCTCCTCGAGATAATTGGTACAGCGGTCCTTTTTAGACGCCGGAAGTCCCTTTTTACCAAGGGAAATGACGTCATCACATGTGAAACCTCTACCTGTATATCTAGATTACACTTACTTATTAGCGCAAGTGATTGACTGCAATGAATGATGGTATAGTCTAGAGGAAGTCTATAATAATATCAACAGTAACCATGTTTCCCGGGCTATATCAGTGCCTGTATCAAAATAACAAGAAATATGACTCTTCATAAATAAGTTTTTCTGGACAGATGCAGCAGTTTAACGTTACAAGAAAAAAATAAATAAAGCTCTTACAAGATCGAGACTTACGCCTCGACCTTTTTTAAAGTAAGGGCATGAAAATGTATTATACTGTGAAAGAAATTAACAAAAATTCCAGATCGGTTGTGGAGTCGGAAGTTAAAATGTTACGTAATCGCATCCGGAGGAATGGCAGAAATTTATCATAAAAATGCAAGAATTCTTCTAAACAAACAAACAAACACAAACAAACAAAAAACAAAAAGGAGAAATTTTAAAAGCATTTTCCCCAACCAAAACTACTTCAGTACCTTCCACATTTAGGAAAAATCGTAAGTAAAGGAGTTTGAAGGTCGACCTCCAGTGATACACTAAGTCAATGAAAACCAAACTTAAAGTGTTTTTGCCATTCCTAGTTAAAGATTATTTACATTATTAAACGCATGTCTCAATATTATTTTTCAAATGAATTACTCGCTTTATATTTGAAAACTCTGCATGTCAATTTGTGCTCCTTTAGTAACCATAGCAACGCAGCTAGGTAATGTTAAGGAGGCTCGTTCAGACAAGCAAAAATCATTGATATTTTCCACCCCTGGGTTTAATACCCTTTTATCCCAAGTGAAATTTATCCCTTTTGAAATGAAATTGACATTGGTAATTTGAAGTTTAGCACAACATAGCTTCACCAAGTTGTGGATTACAAAATTTAAATTATCATTAATTGAATTACTTATCCTTATTATCATTCAATATTTCAATATTCAAATCAAGAAATGTCTCTGTCATTTGATTAATGGCACCATAGTTTAGTGATCTCAATCATGTTTTTCAATAAACTCACCCCACTAATCTGAAATATCATTGTCAACATCAATATCTCAAGCAAGTTTTTTTCTTTTGCAGTCATTTCTAATAATGAAAGCAGCAGCCATATTGGATGTTAGCTGTTAGGGTTATGTCATCCAACATGGCCACATCTTTGTTCATTATTTTATTAGCAAGAGAAGCAAATTCCCATCCATCCTTCATTTCCAAAAAATCCTGTGGTACCTCATGCTTAGAAGGGTGCAACTGACTAAACAACAGAGCTTAAGATGGATTCCTTTCTTAAAACTACTGGTAACTTGAAGGTGCCAGTTCTACCAAGGTAGTACTAATGTATTTATGGGTGACTTTACCTTAGTGTATATTGTTTAATTTTAAGATACTACAAAAGGCTATTGAAGATATTATCAAAGCCTATTAGTAACTAAAAGACCCGTCGTTTGGTGCTTGTGAACTGTTTACTTTATGAGCATTATCATCATCATCATTAAAATTAATACTATAAATAATTCTACACTCATATTTTTAACCCATTAGGAAGACAACTTAGGACAATAAATATCTCAGTTAAACCATTATTCTGGTAAGACAACTGAATTAAATTTGATTATTACCTTTGAATTGAGCAAAAATCTTGAAATCTTGAGATTTCAAGATTTTTAAAAACAAAAGAGAACTGGAAACTAGTCCCCAGTTTTTTCCTTTAATGGATTGTAAACTGGTTCCCAGTTTTGCTCCTCTAACAAATAAGATTTATAGACTAGAGACTAATCCCTCAACTCTTAAGCAAAAACAATATTGCGTCCTAAGAAATGTCTTCCTAGTTTTAAATAATGTCTAATAATTCATAATAACTGTCAATGTCTTCCATATCAATACTTTGGGGTGCTATATACATTAGTATTGCATGGGTATACTCAATATAGTGACTGTGATATATGAAGAAAACGACAGGCAAATTTGTCTATTCAACAAGTGGGTGTTTGTCCTACAATATTAAGAAGTTACTAACTACTATTAAGATAGACACAAAAAGACGAGTTTGAAATATGCAGCACATTGACACTCAAATGGCTTCCACTATCGTGAGCCAATCAAAAACCGTCGTCCAATCACCATGCTTGAATAGAAGCCATTTGAGAGCTTTGGTGATGCACACTAAACTCGTACCATAACTCTGATAATGAAACATGATATATCACAGGGATTTGCGCTCACAAGAGTAACGGTTTTGTTTTCTCGACGTTTTGTGACATTAGAGAACTTGCTACATCAGACAGACCACGGACAATTTCTTTCAACATCAACACAAGAACGACCTTCTCCTAATATAGCGTCTGAGAACAAAGGTCTCAAGAAGAGGCTTAGAGACAATGTATTTAGTCAAAACCCGGCGCCTCGACTTGAAAACTTTGTACTCAACAGAGGAATGTGTTTTGAGTTTTGCTTCCAACTTGGCATGAAAACAAGTACAAGGAAAGAGCAAAGGAAGAAAGAAGGAAAGGTAAAGAGAACTAAAGCGTACAAGGAGTACACAACGCACCCAATAAATACATAAAAGACAAGAGAAACGACTAAGAAACAAACCCACAAACATGCCAACAGAAACAAGAGAAATGAGAAAATTACCAACTTGACCACAGTCACTAATGTAACCATAGCAACAAGGTACAAAATACAAACCATAATGTACCGCCTGTCAAATATTGCCATGGTGAGAAGCAGTCAGTATAACGTACAGGGATTCTGATCGTCTTCACCTTTTCCTCCTTTCTCCCTCCGCTCTGTCATCCTCAGCTGTCTATCCAGTTCGTGTAGTTTTTTCCTGTGTTCTTTGATCTTCGCCAGCTCGTCGCTTTTACCCTTATCCGTCATCTCTTTCTCGAGTAAGTCAGCCATCAGGAAGAGTTCCTCTGCGGCTTTAGCAGCACAACGTTGCTGTCTGACGTCTAGTTTAGCCAGCTGTCGCTTATCCTTTTGAATCTTATCTCGTACTCGATGTAACATCTCTGTTCTTCCCTCCAGTTCTGTCTCAATATGCTCCAAAGTCTCCTTGTGAACGGACTCATATTCTGTTAACTTCTTTCTTTCGTTTTCCAACGTCTGGTTGACTTGGCTCTTTCTCTTCTCGAGTTCTTGTACAGCCTCACCAATCGTCAACTCGGCCAACTCCTGCTGTTCCTTGTGCTTCTTCTCCAGCTCAAGAAGACGAACTTTTTCTTTACGAATCAAACTCTGTTCTGCTTCTCTTTCATTCTCTAGTTCTTCTAATTCTTCCTCGTTCAGTGTTTCTTTCTCAGCCTGCTGTAGTGCTTGGTTATGTTGACGTTCTAAGAGCGCTATTCTTTTCCTTTGTCGGTAAATGAGTTTCTTTCTGTCGCGGCTCTCAAAGTCTACATCTTCACATCGTCTTTCTATCTCTTGTTCGGCTTCAATCAGTGGACCAAGCTCGTTACGAACAAGACTTTCCACCTTGGCTCTCATGGGTACAAGAATCAGTTTTTCACTCTCAAGATGTTTTTCTAGTTTCGTCTTTGTCTCGGTGACCATCTGAGTTGCCTTCTGCAGAGCTGTTTGGTGCTTGGAGTGTAGTTCAGAAAGGATTTTTCTTTCTTCGCGAATATCTTTGATTTCCTCTCTAGTTTCCCACTCAAGAAGCTCTTTTCTTTTTGCGAAGTCTTCCTCGGTGAGATCCACGTTCTTCTCTTCGTTTTCCAGCTCTTCTTGCTTTCTTCTTGCCTCTTCTACCTTGTGTCTTGCAGCTCTACGCTCCATGATCACTTTCTCCTTCTCGATCAACTCTGCTTCTTCCGCCTCTTCAGCTCGCTCTAATATTTCTCTCAAATCTCGCATCTTTTCGATCTGTTGTTCCTGAATACGTTTATGCTTTTCTTGTATCTCCTCTAAGATCCTCCACTGACGTTCAATGGCTGATTTCTCTGTAGTCAAACTACGCAGCCCTTTCAACGCCTCTTGTTCAGCTTTATGCACTTCGTCTTTCGCTTCAGAGATTTCCTTTTGTGCTATTTTGCGCTGGTCTTCGTACTCCGCCTCCAAATGTCTCAACTGCTCGCGCAGGGCTTCTAAGCGAGACTTATCAACAGCTTTAGCATTAGCACCTTCCACTACATTTGCGTCTTCTTCATCGTCACTATCCTGTCTTCCAGGAGATACCCTGCCTTGGTTGAGTTCTGCATTCAGTTTCATGTGCTTTTCCACTTGTTCAACTTCTTTTCTTTTCACATCTATTTCTTCTTGCAGGGCTTTCACTTGCTGTCGCTGTAGTTCGACATGTCTTCGTTCTTCACTCCACTTTTTCTCCAAATCTTCTTTCATCTTATTCATTTCTATCTCTTTGGCCTGCACGGTCCTGCGATGTTGTTCTTCTAGAGCAATAAGTCTTTGCATCTCGGCTTCTAAGCGCTTTCGTTCTTCATCTTGTTCCCGTTTGATTTTTTCTTTGACTTCTTGTATCTCGGCTTCAGCGCGCTTTCTCGCCTGCTCCTGTTCAATTCTCAATTCCTCTAAATACTTCTTCTGTTTTTCCAGTTGCATTTGGTTCTCTTTCATCTGTCGTTTTCTTTCCTCTTCCTCAAATGTTCTTGTTTCTGTTGCTTTTTCTTGTTGTTCTTTCAGGAACTCGAGTTCTTGTCTAAACAGGAAAACATTTTGTATTAGCCATTACTTTTATCGAACCCTGAATCAACCGCTAATCTAAGATCACAGATAGAATTGGAATTTAGCGTGTTGGGTTTTGCAGACGAAGGATAACCGGAAAACCCGGAGAAAACCCTCGAATGAAAGAAAGACCCTACAGGAACTCCACTCAAATGAAATGCCGAGTCCAGGAATTGAATACGAGACCCAAGAGATAAGAGACAAGTGCGCTAAGATTGGGAACTCCTAAGCGTACTGTACTCCCATCCTACCACAATGGTTTTTTTGTTCATAATTAACTTACCTCGCTTCTTCAAGTTTTCTAGCGGCTTCTTGTTGTTGCATTTCGAGCTCGAGTCTAAACAAATAAGAGACGTAAGAAATTATGAACCTGTTCTGAAAAGTAAAAGTAAAGTGATTGTTGTTGCTGTTGTTATTGTGGTCGTGGTTGTTCATTATTTTGTCAGTAATTGTTGTTGTTGACAATGTTTTTGACAATGATGATCTTGTCGTGGATGTTGACGATGTTATTGTTGTTAGTACTTACTTTTTCTGTTCAATCCGCTCGGTTTCCTCTTTGTACTGACGTTCAAGCTCTAGCCTGTAACACGATTAAGAACACATTAGAAAACCAACAAGCAGCGCGTGCGAAGAACAGAACTGAGCTAATCTACATTGACGTACCCTGCATTGTACAACAGGTAAGAAGGGGTTCTTTCTGAATCACCACCGATGTCAGCCAGATTCTCCATGGACTCGTACTGCGAACAACAAAAAGAAAGGCTATCCTTACACTGATGAAAAAACTATCATGATTATGATGATGGTGATGATGCGGCTGATGAGGATTTCTTTTTCCCTCATTCAGTCCTCTATTTGGTAGTTTCAAGAGGTTCATTCAAGAGGTTGCTACAAGGAGACAGACTGACTAACTTACTTGTCTTTGTTTTCTTAGTTTGGCAGCTTCTTGTGGATGGTTGAAGCGAAACATGTTGGTCTTGCCCAGCAAGATTACATCACCTTGAAGTATCAAGAAAAATATTTAACGATGTTACTATAGTGCGTCAGATGGTATCAATGGTGATGATAGTGATGACTGATGATGACGATGACGGTAACAGGGCTACTTACCTTGGCTCAGTCTCTTGGCTTTAGTAAGAGTTTGTCCATTCAACTGACAGTTTCCCGCTACTGGATGAAGGATGACATTCCCATCAACACTCTCCATGATACACGTCTCATCTTCGATCCCTGGTCCACTCAGCACTACAATTAGACAAAGAAGAAATTTGTTTGGAATCCAGTCACGTGACTACTTCCCGCCATGTCAGTGGTCAAGAGTCACGTGAGAGAGTGACCAATCACGTAAAACGTACATTAATGTCAACTATCTTCTAAAGCACATCAATTTGTACTTTGGTAAGTAATCATTAAATCTGTGATTTAACTATTCCCTGGAATCGATAAATGATTTTAGAATCAAAGTTTGCTATTCAATTTGGCGGGAAATGACTATCATGTGATCTGTAGTCACTGTTGATTTCGATAGGTGACACCATCCGTTACATCTCTAGATATTGTTACCTATTTCTGGAGTAGTATGGGCTCCTTCCTTCCCCATGTACGTCAATCCATCCTGAAGAACAAGACAATCACCACATGAAACAATACAGGCTAATAGAAACACAGAATTAGCAGAAAATACCTCGGGCTTACCTTGAGATGGTAGAGAGTAATTCCAGTACTTAGTACATCCCCATCGATACACACCAAGTGTGGCAGCTCTGACTCCATTTTCACTCCTGTGCCTTCGTATCTAAATCCCAGCGCTCTTTCCTGTACCATTCAAATTCAAGGTGAACGAGTCGCTAAAGTAACTGTTTTTATGCAAAGGTAGGAAACTAATTTCCCAAGAATATATTTTATGGATTACTTTTTTAGTAAGAAAATGAGTGTAGTACAGCATAATGCGTACGACTGCAAATACGTTCTATTACAAACGTGACCTGACATAATTGCTGCGTTACCACGTCACGTCATATTCATTGAACCAATCACAGTCACACACTGTTATTAGTTCCAAGAATATCGTGAGATCTGTACCATTATCGTGACCGAGATTTTTTCTAGACCTGCTGTAAAACAACCGTAACTAAGAATAGACGCTGAATGCTTCTTACTTCAATGATCTTTTGAGTTTCCCGCCATTTTGTGGTCCAGTTCTTTGTAAGCTCCTCTACTTTAGCTTCATTCTCGTGCAGCTGTTCATTGAGGATGTTTTTCTCTGCTTCTCCAATGGAGAGATCAAGGCCATTCTGCTGGAACAAAATTAAACGCACAATAATTTAAATTTTAAAGATTTGGACAGAAATGGTAGATAAATTTGACAGCATTCCATATCCATGACTCTACAAAATCAGGGAAAGTCAGGAAAAGAAAAAAAAATGAATGAATGAATGAATGAATGAATGAATTGATGGATGGATGGATGGACAGACTGAATGGATGGATGGACAAATGAATGAAAAATAAAACGACGAATGATCAATTAATAACTGAATAAAGAGACTCACATCTACTTTATCTTTGAGCAGGAGCTTAAGTCTCTCTATCTCAGACCTCAGTTCTCGGATTAGTTTAACATTTGGATCCTAAAAATGATAATCAAAATTAGATTACATGCTGATTAACATCAAGTGCAGTGAACAAGCCTGCTTGCTAGGTACATGTAATGTACATATTCATGACTCCAGTACCTCATTGACAGTTGGTTTGTTGATGATATTCTTGGCTCTGTTCGCATATCGCAGAGTGCTGAGTGTCTCAGAGTAGTTCACATCAGCAGGAGAGATTGCTGAAGGAAAAGCAGAAGAGAAAATATAAACTTTATGAACTCAACCCAGTTATCCAGTCGTTATCCAGCACAGTACAACATACAGCTTTGGGTATAACAATTTAAGCTGTTGGGTGGCATGGGTGGTGTATACCTCTCACTACTGTGAGTCCAATGGGTTGGGTCGCTGGTTTGAACCCCACAGATGCCACATGTGAGTAGAGTGTTGTGTGCTGTAAATATTGAATGTAGAGGTAGTGGGTGTGGAGTGAACCTAATAGGGAGTGAAGTTATCATTGGGTTTCTTTCTCATTGAAGGAGACCTTGTATTTAACATTTAAGCCCTAGGACTAACCTGCAATCATGATAGTTTTGGCATTGCCACCCAAACTATCTTTTAGTAACCAAGTTAAGACAGAGTTTCTGTAGGGTATGAAGAACTTCTTCTTGGAATCTTTTGGACTTTGATCACTTGCATCAGCTGAATAAAAACACAACAGTCATTAATAATCACCACCTTAATATTTCATTGGAAGAGTATAACACAATCAATCTCTTTCTTAAAAGTTCTCTCTCTATCTCAGGGTATTTTTCTGGGGACAATAGGCCTACATGTAAGGGTAGGGGTGGTAATACATACCAAGACAGGAGATGACTGTTCCCAAGGTAACCAAAGATTTGTTGATGTTTGCACCCTCCTTAAGTCTGCTTCCTGTAGCACCAGTAGAGTTGGCACGCTCACTAGAGTGGGTAAGAAGATTAATTGAAAACCAAGCAATTGAATATAAGTTTTGTAGGAACTAGAAGCATTTTATATCAAAGATAAGTAGCAGTATTAGAGCCCCAACACTCACCTGCCTGCCAAATCCACCAAGTTGATCTTACTAAGGGTTTCACTTGGCATGTTTTCATGGAACTTGGCCTGACAAAACAAAAACCAATGAAAAAAGTTAAGAACTACTATCACTTCAAAATGTAATTTTACAATGAAGCTATCTCACCTGCGTGAATTTAATGGTAAAAATAGCATGAGATCTGCTACTGACATCATTCATGTTGGTAGATGCTACAGTCCTGGATAGAAAGAGCGAAAGGTCACTTGTGATGTAACATCATTATCACCACCATCATCATGCATCCATTATCATCATCAACAATATAAATAGAAATAAAATTTTAAAAAAAATTAGGAATTTGCAGTGGATTCCACAGAGTGGCTCTTCTTCCACTGATTTCCAAATGGAATTCAGAAGTTGATTTTTACGGAGGGAGGAAAACCGGAGAACCCGGAGAAAAACCCTTGAAGCACAGGAGAGAACCAACAAACAACTCTACTCACATACGGTACATACTGAACACAATGTGGCTCAAACCCGGGTCACATTGGTGAGAGGCAAGTGCTCTCACTGCTACACTACCCGTGTTTCCCTACCCACTGCCATCACTGCCAGTAACAAAAGTTACAGCTTCATTATTAAAAAGCAAGCAGCATAAAAATGACAAGCAATATCTAGTAAGGTATGCATACCTGTTATCATTTCCAGATGACATCAATCTCTCAATGCCATCATAGTCACTCACATGATGACTGGTTAGATCTAAAAAAAAACAGACAGAAAAGTCAGAAAATACAGATAATGGGTTACCTGTGGTTAGACAACACAGAGAGCCCATACATGCTTACCTTGTACATAGGGTCCCTCTTTTGGATGCTCTCTGACTTTAAGAGTGAAGTGGTCTTTTCCTTTGGATGGCTGTAGAAGATCCCGTACCTTTTCATTGTAAATTTCCAGGTAACTGAAAAGGAAGAAGAAACAAATGCAAATATAATTAATACACACTTTATCCCCCTCTAAAAACTTGCCACACTTGACCCTAAATTCTATCTTAAACTGTACTGTATAGGTTATTGCTCCAGTAATGAGTATTAATAATTAATAATTTCCAATGAATCATACCTGACTTCTGTTCTAAATTCAATTTTCTTGTCTGAGCAGGAATTCATACGTGCATACAGTCCCTTTCAAAACAAACCAAAAATGTTCCTCGTTAGCTATTAGATACTGCCTTATATACACTGAATGCCAATGTGGCATCCAATTTGAATAACTATTGTTCTTGACTCACTAGCCTCTGATACATGTGAAAACACTTTTGTGCTTTCCACTTGAACATGAGGTTAGTGAGTCTAGAACAATAGCAATTGTAATTGGATGCCATATTGGCATTTGGTTGGTGTATATCCTTTACAATAATGAATTACATTCTATATTAATTAAATAATAATTCAAAAATACCACTGAAGATGGATCTTATGAAAGTTAGCTCTCAAATATTAAAATATATCATTGCATAGAATAAGAATTTTAAGGAACTATTAAAATCATTCTCCATTTTGACTTGGATTTCTTCGTACCTCACAGATTCTTGGGATGAGTCCTGGGGCCTCCTATGAACAACATTATATCAAAATTAATTTAATAATGATGGTAAATAATTTATCTGACATACAATATTACGTTAACACTGTAACACATACCTGCATGCCCATCATGCTGTAGGATTTACCAGCCCCAGTCTGGCCATAAGCAAATATGCATGCATTATAACCTTCAAATGCTGATCCAATCACATCTGAGCCCAAATCTTGAAATACCTGGGTAAAGAAGAGAACTTGAGTTTACAACTGTACACAGAGTTATGGGGGCAAAGACAAAGACAGAAATATACTGTGTCACTGTCACAAGTTTCATAATGTCTTCAAGATGGATGTTAGTTTGTTGCAAAAGTCATGCCACTATTTTTTTAGACCCCACGTCATGTTTATATCAAGCCTTAAAAACTCATGAATAATTAATGAGTAAAATACAATAGAAATCAGGGACCATGAAGGAGTTTTATATCTGATATAGAATGGTCTTGATTTGCATCAACTTTAACTTGGATTTTCTCTGCCAAATTTGATTCATTTTGAAAAAATCAGCAGAATATGAGAACATGCCTAGACGTTGTTTAAGCCATCTATAAAACAAGCAGCACATGTTTTATCAAACATCAAAAACCCTTGGCTATGCCTGAGGATTTTACATTTGATAACACACTGCTACTTGTTTTATAAATATCACTTAAGTCCAATATATCCACTATATGTGACACAAAATAATTCCAAAAGAGCAAGCCTCAGCTCCAGCAGGCTACAAAAATATCTTGGACAATGTAAATGAATTTGATACCTGTTTGGGAAATAACTGTAATTTCTTTTATTAAAAAAATTATTTTAATAATTAGTTTTTGAGCAATAAAGTATGATAAAATCAGATTCAATTAATTTAATTTTACATGGTTCATGACTGTATAAAGAGATGTTGATTATTGATTTGATTTGTGGTTTGTGTAATTATAAACAACAATATCCTAGTGATTAGTTTTGTTATATTTTTATTATTTCTTTTTTATTTGCTGAGCAAAAACAAAAAATATCATCAAATAACTATTTATAACTTACAATATTGATCACCTTGTTTCTACAATGATTGTAGTACTTAGTGTCATTTGGATTTTTTGTTCTTAAATATTTTAAAGTGTAATAAATTAAAACTTGTCACTGATATTTCAAATAAGCTCTTTCAACTGATAGAAATCTTGCTTGGTAGAAATCAAATCTTCTAATCCTGATATATTTGAAGACTGAGCTACTCTATCACAAGTTGAAAATTGCTTAAAATGGAATAACAAATAGAAAAAAGCACAGAAATTTAGACAGGGAATTAAAAGCAGTCATGAAAATGACAAAAATGACAGATCTGGAGATATGTCATTGTGCAAAAGTATTAGAGCACCCAAAAAACAATACATTTGCACATCTGAAGCACAAAATTATCTAATTTTGACAATCCATGTAATATACAGTATATCTTTGAGTACACTAGATATAGTAAGCAAAATGTTTAGTAAAAGAAAAAAGAAATTCAGAGATTTCTTTCTGTGACAAATATATGGTCAATTTGTTTATGTTTTCACAAATGAGTTTCAGCATTACATTAGTGGATTTAGATCTATATTTGCACCTGCGCATTGTTTCTTCAGCTTAACGCTAAATCAAAACTTCTTTCCAGACATTCTTAAGCTGAGGGGAAGATTTCAGTTTAAAATGAAGATAAAATGCTATTTATTCATTTAAATTGTTTATCATAAAATATATCATATTGTAAAGACACATCTTGAAACCATCTTACATGGTGCAGTTGTACACATTGATTGTATATCTCTGCTTTCAATCTAGTGACTGACTGTGCAAATGATACAAATTGTATCGGTGGAGAAAAACTCTATTTTGAATATAAAAATATGACACTACAGCTATAAAACATGTCACTTGAAGCTGTCAAAGATAAAATACATGGAAACAAAGTATTTTTAGAATGTTAACTGTGTTTAGCAGACACAAATAACCAGCGTTCTGAATAAACCAGCGTTCAGAATAAATTTACCAGTATCAAAAAAAAATTATGCACAAATGTTGAATTCCCAGCAAGGAAAACATTAAAATGAAAAAGCATTCTGCATTTAATCTTAAGCTAGAAAGCAACTCCCTTACATAATTGGTGAATAATCCTAACCAAGACAAAAGATGTTATTGTCGTTACGCTAGAATTAATGAGCATTTCAGTCAGAACAATCTAGTAACGACATCATTTAGAATAGAAAAAACTGAACATGCTTAGTTATATAATAAATTTTTTGATTAACCATTTCCAAAAATACTACTCCTATAATCAATTTGATTCATGTCATTATTTTTACCACAAAGAAAGTGACATTACAAAAAGAGAAAAAATGATGAATAAAGGAAAATGAGCAAGATGGGAGAATTTGACAGGATAAGGCCAATTTAAGCTTTGGTTTCCAAGGTTTACAAAAATCAAATTGAAAATTGAATTATTTGAATGAATAAGATCTGTTCTGAAGCTACTCTTTTGGGGTTGAGCTATCAAACATTCATGACTGTGGATGAAGATTTTATTCACCCGAGAAATACTACTGTGATTCAGAAAGTCAAAACCATACAAGCTTGTCTGTGAAGACTTAAGCAGGCTTGATTCTTGAAGGGGGAAAAAAATTGACAGACTCAAGTGCATTGTGAACAAATGGTAGGAATACAGATGAGCTTTGTAATGGGAAAATTATTTGATAATATATTTCTGCAGGGATCATGTTACCATGCGTTATACAATGATAGACAACAGTAAGAGAAAAAATAAATTGGATGATTTTAGTTGACAGTCACCTTGTGTTTATTATTAGATGAGACATCCAGGTTCAAGTGAAACATTACCTCAGCTCGCCAGTTGCGCAAAGCTCAAACACTCACTCCAATCTCACCCGGCATATTTTTGTTTACGTTTTTAGGAATATTTCATTGTAGAAAAGGCAAAACCAAACAGGGAGAAAAAGCTAAGAGCCGAATTCCTGGAAATTCTAGTTCTATTCTATAATTAGAACTCTTTACAAAGACTCCCAAACGTTTTAGTTATTCTATAGGATTATTTTGATTTGTATTGACCGTGGATTTCTAGAGGACATGTACTTTTTCATCGATGACGTTCGCTTGGTTTGCTTCCTCTTCGCGAGGGTGTAGGAGATTTATCGAGCAACCAAGCGAAAAATCCTTCCCAAAGCGAGCTTAACACTACTTCAGAAAGCACAAAAACATCCTCAAAGTTTTATTATAAGTAAATAAGCTACCTGTTCTTGTGAAGCGTAGTGTTTGTCTGAACTATCGGCTGACCAATATGAATAATCAAAAGTGAAATCTTTCTTGTCTTCGCCTGCAGTTGAACCAGGTGACTGGAGAAAAAATCACACGTTTTAATGCGACAAACACTTATTCGTTGAACCACATTCTTTAAGCTTCTACCTACGTGGAAATTAGTGATAACAGTCTTTTTCTCTTCCATGTAAATGCAAGTCTTCGCATCCATGTCTCGCTCCCTGAGAACAAACAGCCATTATTCAATGTTGGATTTTGACTCTTAATTTCCTTCAAACGGTTATGTTATTTTACCTACCTCTTGTTGAGGGGCCTAACTCGGACTGCAACTTTAACAGAAGCCATAATGTGGCTTGTTTTGGAATGTATACTATGTTTTTTTGCCAGTCATTTTTTCTCCTTGATCAAAGGTTTTCATCGAGATTTTTTTTACATTTGGATGACCTACGCATGCGTAGTCCTCGTCAGGTGGATTGATCTGGTTCGATCCAGTCTCTCTCTCGTAGGATTATTTAAGTACATTGTGCATCCATTTGTTTTCCCATTTGTTTAAAATGTATTACCATTTTTCTACCTCCATGTAACAAAACTAAAATCTTATCTTGACGGGTAAATCATCAATCAAGACATGACAGTATTTACTAAGATTCATTTTATTTTCATTCATGGACAGACCAAACGTCTAACAGCGCAAGTGCAACGACTGTTCCTTTAGTATGCATTTTATTTAATCATTGTATCTTTATTAACTCTTTTTTCTTTAATTAAAAGATTTTTAATAATTTATTTACCTATCAGCTAAGGTTGAAGCCCCTTATTAATAGAAAACGATGCATTATTATTTGTTCGTAATAGTAACAACGTAAATAGCTTTTTTTCTTGTCTTATGCAGTCCTGGAAGCAATAGTTAATCGGCATCTAATCGATCTCACCTTTGACGGGTGTTTTTAGCTTCGAGCGAACAAGCTAAAAATAGAGCAAAACCATTTGGATTATGTGGGCGTGAGTGCGATATCGATTAGGATTGTGAGGTGGTGTTGAAAGATGGCACAACCATTATCAATTCTAACCATATCAAAGTGTAATGAAAATATTCGTGAACCCAACTAAAATTTAATTTCATAAGTTTTTTTGAAAGTCAGTTTCTCCATAGGGCAGCAAAAGCTATATCACAAGTACTTTCTCATCCGTCGTCACCCTTTCTATCCTTCTGTGGTCAGTTGGCTTTGAAGAGTTACAGTATTATGTTGGCTTTGTGAAGAGTGAAGGCAGCCAGCAACGTAGTGTTAGGGAGTTATCATTATTTAACCTGGGGGGGGGGGAGGTAGGGGTAGGGCCACTAGAATTGAGGGTCATATTTTTTCCATTCAAGTTTGGGGAGGGTCACATTTTTTCAAACTGGATTTAAGAGATGGCCACGTTTTTTCTCATATTCTATAATGTTACTTATTCTCATAATATTTTACATGCTGTCTTTGGGAGGGTCGCGCTTCTTTTTTCGTATGCCAAGGGAGGGTCTTCTTTTTATTCAGGAGCCTTACCGCCATTCTAGTGGCCCTCCCCCCGTTGAATAATGATGATTCCCTTAGAGTGGAAACCAAAATGCATCCTTCAAATAGAAACGCAAAGTGATGAGGCAATATCACAAATAACGTTACCTGTTACCTATCTACTTCGCGCCTCGTGGCGCATAAGGCCTTATCACAAAGAACGAGATGCGCTTTTATTTCGTGGTAACATAGTAATAGACCATGATGGTAACAAGAAATGATCCAGCTAGAAGTGCTCTCACTTCAATTAGTCATTAGAGTTCACTCAGACTAAACATTACTTGATTAATGTTATATAAAATATTAGCTTATTAAAGAGAAAGCAGCTTGAAAATATTCTTACCAAAGATTGCGCACCAAACGTGTCCTGACGGACCAAGCGTGGTACAAAAGCGTTGGATTCTTGTTGCGTAGAGCGGTAGCTCACTTGACCGCATTGACGCCGGGAAACGCCATTACTCTCGCGGCATGATTCTCTTGTTTATTGTAGATCAAGGGATTTTTAAAAATAAGTTTTAACCACAATAGCAATATCGTCATTGTTGAACTCGTGATCACGAGGGAATCTTCACATGACTTTCGGTATTGTAGCTTCGAAAGAGCGTTAGAGATGACCCCAATACATAATCTAATCATGGTAGTAATGGTAATAATAGTAAATAACTGATACTTTAAAAAATGAAATTAGAGTTAATGGGAATGGAGAAATGGGAAGAGAAGAAAGAAAAATACGGGAGTAATTTTGGTGTCGAGCTCACCTGAGACTGGGTCACGTGACAGCATTAGCCTCGTTCGTGAGCTTATCTAACACATTTGAACAATTTGATTTACTGACATCAAAACTTGGGATTTTCTTCAAATTTCCCTTCAAAATGACTATCTAGTGGAAGTCCTGGGGGTTCTTTGTCTCAGGATAGCATGATGGAGTATTAATATTGTCGTTTTGTGGGGTATGGCCCGACTAGGTGTCCGTTGTACGCAACAAAAGTCCATCGAGTTGACAAAGTGGTCTTCTTCGAATTAAAGCTCTCCTCAATTCTTCAGCATTTTTTTAGTGTTTTTGATTAAATCTAAACAAACATGGCTTCAGTTAAAGTTGCTGTAAGAGTCAGGCCTCTGAATAAAAGGTGAGTTAAGGTTTTTTAACGTGGAGTCGTTATTTTGTTTTGATGTCGAAGGGAAGTCTGCATGTGTTGGAGTCAAGTAGAACTCTTGAGTACAGACAGCTAAACACTGGTTTTACTTCATCTAAAACAGAGAACTTGACATGGAAGCCAGGACTATTATAGAGATGGAAGGCAAAAAGACGAGGATTTATAATCTAAAGGTAAAAAAGTCAAGCGTGTTTGAGCATCGTCTATAACAATATTCAGTAGTTTCTGGAACCACTTAAATAAATACCAAGAATTAGCAGTAAGATAGTATCAATAATAATCATTATAGTTCTACTTCTAACGGTGTATGTCGTCTTTTACAGCATACTACAGGAGAGGGGGAGAAAAAGCATCAAGTTAAGGATTTTTCGTTTGATTATTCATACTGGTCTGCAGATTCTAATTCTAGCCATTTTGTAACGCAACAGCAGGTAAATAAGCCCATTATGTTGGTTTTTTATTGTGTGTATATATATATCCGTTTTACACTTCATTTATCGTCAAGAGGAAATATAAGCACGTCAAAATTTTAATTTCGTTTTCCAATTTAGAGGTACTTTTATACCTGGCTTATTATTCTTGAAGGTTTTAAGGCTTTTTTGCAGTAGCTTTCAAAAATGTAACACCCCTGCCTTGTGTTTATAGGCTAATTAATGAACTTAAAGAAATATCTGGAAAGCACGCACCAAATTTATAACGTTTTTAAGAATCTCAAAATGCCTTGTATTCCATATATTGATGGGTAAAATGTCACAGTGTCTTACTATATAAGTGACTTGAAAATAAGAGAATTTTCAAGCCACTTGTATCATAAATATATGCAAAATAAGCCATATTGGCTTTGTGTATTCAATCCTAAATTAATTATTGAATATGCTAGTCTCAGCACCATCATGTCTGGTAAAAATATCACAGGTTATAATCTTGTAAATGACTGTAGTAATAAACACTGGAATTCAGAGAACAATATTTTACATTTTTGATGAGAATTTATGGCTAGAAATGCAGCCAGATATATAGGAAAAAAACAGGAATGCTAACAATCTCAGCATCAACAGAGACAAACATCATTGTTTGTTTATCTAACTGCAAATAAAGTCATCAGACTGCTGGGATTTGGTTGGAATAAAGAAAAAAATCCCACTAGAATATGTCTACTATCTGTTCATTTCAAAATTCTTATTTTTATTGACATTCTGTCACAACATTCATGTATTATCTATTTTCTTTAATTGTTCTCTGAGACAGTACTGTCTGGTCAGAACATTGTGCTATTTATAGAATAATAATTATAGAAGTTAATGTTTTCACTCATCGAGGAAACACTTGGCTGAATCAGTCTTATCACATTATTAGAATATGCAATATTATTATAGTTGATGCTAGTAAATCCCAGCCCTAAGCCAGTGGTAATTAGTTTATCTAACATTATCATAATTACAGCTAGATAGCTGTCAATCACTGCTTATCTAAGCTAAAGCAATATATTGTTGAATAAGATTTTATGATTTTGCAGTATGATGTTACTACAGTATTATGCTTTAAAAAGGGGGTGTATTCACCATACTCAACCCTCCCTGGATTCATTTCTGCATTTATTAGTTGATAAAAAGAAATTCAGATATTTGTTGATCTTTTTCTGTTAAAAATTATTTTACCTTGCAGGTATACAATGATCTTGGTACAGGAGTTGTCAAGTCAGCCTTTGAAGGCTACAATAGCTGTATATTTGCATATGGTCAGACTGGTTCAGGAAAGACATATACCATGATGGGACATGGTGGAGATGATGGTCTGATACCAAGGATTTGTGAGAAGATGTTTCAACAAATGAGAGAAAACTCAGAAACTGATTCAGGTCTTTCATTCAGAACAGAGGTCAGTTTTCTGGAAATTTACCAGGAAAGAGTACGGGACTTGCTGAGACCACCAGTCAAGGGCCGTCCAGTTCATTCACTGAGAGTCCGAGAACATCCTAAAGAGGGTCCATATGTACAAGGTAAGCTTGTGGATACTTTTAATGTACTGGCTAGTTTATGTTGCTATGGCAATACTGTACTGTCAGTTAAGGGTAATAGTATATATGTCATATAATAAAATGATATTACTGTTATTTAACAATGAGTTACCCGCAAACATTATCGAGGGACTCGGGCATTGAGGTTGGCAAATTGGGCCAGGCAATGAGGGACCGAACACTGTGGCACGCTGTTGTTGCTGGCATCCCGGCCTCGGATGCCGAAAGGATGATGATGATGATAATGACTGCCTAAATGGCTGTTTCATTCACAGCTCATACTAAAGAACATTGAAACGCTCCTCAGATGTGTAATATCATCAAGGATGGTCGATATGTCACATGTCTTGTTCATATTGCTGTAGTATGCTAACTGTAATGTGGTTTTACTGGTTTGCAGACCTGACCAAGCATTTAGTATCAGATTTTGCTGCCATAGAACACCTAATGGAACAAGGCAACTCACACAGGTATGATTTTGAGACATAACTTTTCAGTAATTTCATATAAGGATATTTCTT
This sequence comes from Stichodactyla mertensii, assembly GCA_011800005.2. Taxonomy (NCBI): domain Eukaryota; kingdom Metazoa; phylum Cnidaria; class Anthozoa; order Actiniaria; family Stichodactylidae; genus Stichodactyla; species Stichodactyla mertensii. The sequence goes on along the minus strand of JAAAQI020133684.1, from coordinate 1,867 downwards.
TATTTGATGTCTGTGATTTCATCTTCAGAGTGACCGCTAGTACTGGTATGAATGACGTCAGCAGCCGATCTCATGCCATCTTTACCATGAACTTTACTCAGGTTAGAAATTTGAACCAAGCATAAATACATATGTCTGCATGTTGAAGATAAAGGTCTGCATGATTCAGTACCTTTCCCAAAGGAATGGAATGCATCAGAGGAAGGGGGATGGAATTTCCAAGGGGTCAGACTAGTACTAGATTATTTGAACCCACCCTCATCCCCTGCAGATGGTAGAGTCTGTATTTTCTGGATTGCAAAGTAAGGGTAAAAGCTTGGTGTGTAATTGAAACAACATAGTGACCATAGACAGACAATATTTTGTTTGTAGCTGTTTATTTTAGTAATGTTAGAGGCTGATACACTGTTATTAATTGCAGGCCAAGTTTGATATGGACATGCCATGTGAAACTAACAGTAAAATGAACCTGGTTGATCTTGCTGGAAGGTAAGAATATTGATGAAGATTGCAATGTTGAAATAATGTGCGCTTATTTTAATGTAGAACTTCACTATACCCTTTCAAACCAGTAAGGATTTAACAGCCTTCCCTACCCTATTTGTCCCCCATTTTGTCACATATCTCCCCCCCACCCTGATGCTAATAAGTATGAATATTATTTTCCTTTCTCAGTCTTGTTCATGTCTACATCATGCTATACATTATGTGTTTGTTATGACAGTGAAAGAGCAGATGCTACAGGATTGACTGGTGAGAGATTGAAGGAAGGAGCAAATATTAATAAATCATTAGTCACACTTGGAACAGTTATCTCTGCTTTAGGTGAGTCTTGTTTTCTCATTCTTCCTTCCATCCATCTAATCATCCATTCATTTAGAAACTTATGTTCATTCATTCAAATATAACACTTGCTATGTGACCATTGCTTTCTCATTTATTCATTTATTCACCCACGTTATTGCCTTATTTTCCATATTCATTCCCATATTATTTCATTCATTCATTCATTTCTTCCACCTGCTGTTTTTTTTCTGTTAGCTGATGCATCTACCAGTTCTAGCAGTCATGGTGGACATCACAAGTTTGTTCCCTACAGGGATTCAGTGTTGACGTGGCTACTGAAAGACAGTCTTGGAGGAAACTCTAAAACTGTCATGATTGCCAGTGAGTACATATCTTTCACCAAGGCCATGCATACTGTGTAGTTCAGTATTCATTCTTTATGTCAAGGATGTTCTTGAATGCTAAATGTAGTTTTCTTATGTACCAGCTATATCTCCGGCTGATGTGAATTATGCTGAGACCATGAGCACTCTGCGATATGCAAACAGGGCCAAGAATATCATCAACAAACCAACTGTCAATGAGGTATCCTTTGTTATCCCCAGTGTTGCTATCAATGCCATTACTTTTATGTCATTATTAGTTACTACAATTGGTTATCATCAACGTTACTACAATCATCACCTTTGTTATCATCACTGCTATTCTTATTGACAATTCTCGTCACTCATCATCATCATCATCATCACCATCATCACTACCATCATCACTACCATCATAGTCATCACTACAATCATCATCATAATCATCATCATCATCATCACTACCATCATAGTCATCACTACAATCATCATAATCATCATCATCACTACCATCATAGTCAGCACTACAATCATCATCATCATCATCATCATCACTACCATCATAGTCAGCACTACAATCATCATCATAATCATCATCATCATCACTACCATCATAGTCAGCACTACAATCATCATCATCATCATCATCACTACCATCATAGTCATCACTACAATCATCATCATAATCATCATCATCATCATCACTACCATCATAGTCA
>JAAAQI020133673.1:0-13150 GCA_011800005.2 Stichodactyla mertensii | reverse complement strand
ATAGCGCAATCTCGATTTAAAGTTTTGGCTTGTCCGACGTAGCAACAGTATCTATGGATCGCGGGATCGGTCTATTTAGACACGTTGAAACAATGCTAAATGATTAGCGGTTATTGTTAAAATCTAACTCAACCTAGGTTGACGCTCTAGTCAAAACACGACGCGTTTTTTTCGAAAATCGCGAAATTAAAAGTGTTGCACAAATTTCATGAGGTATATTATATTCTTATCTAAAAAGATTATTGTTTTATCAAAAGTTCTTTCTTTTCTTTTCTTTCTGTCTTTCTTTCTTTCTTCTCATTTTGTTACTTCCCATCTCTCCTCATACTCAAGTTCTTCCTCTTTTATATGTAGACCAGCCAAGCGACTGGCGTGGCTGCATTACTAACAAATATCACAAAAACCTCATACTGAGAAAATCTAGAATCAAGCTTATTATCCTGCGAATCTCTCTGTCATCAGAATTTTGAGCATTCATAAACCATGGCTATTAAATAATTCGCAATTTCAGATTATAATGTATCCTTATCTCTCGTTTTGAACGCATGATTGGAAACTGCTGATTTTTATGCCGAATTCTAACTCCTTTCAAGTTTCTACTTGATTTTCAAGCTATTCGAATAAAAATTTTAGCTCAGTCTCAAATGAAAAATCTATTAGCAAATTTATTCTGTCTTTGGGTTTAATGAATAGCTCTGGATACTTTTTACTTTTGAATACAAAAATATTACCTCATGCTTTATTTTCCCCCTTAGTTTTACATTTCTCTTCTCTTTCTTTTATCTGTTATTATTTGTGATATGGATATTTCTGCAAATAGGATTCAAGTCTTTTAAAGGTTCTTGAATTCGTTTTGACAGTTGGAAAGAGTTAATCTTGCAACATTCATGCGAGACATAAATTACTCACTTTTGAAAACAGCATATTGAATATCAAGACTATCTTTTCTCAACCCATATAGTTTCGAAATGGTCTTTATAACATCTCGCTTAATGACAATGTGAATTTACACACGCACACACACACATGAAAAATACTTCCCAAATCGACTTATATTATTAAAAATGTCTTTAGAAAAACCATGTTTTAAATAGGCTAGGAATATTCTCATTCTTATTTCTAGTTGACTAAGATCACATCACAATCTGTCGACATACATTTCTTGGAAAATGATAGTACATTGCTTCATAATTTGTAGATAGGGACAGTCCATATAAAGACTTGTGCAGTTCTATCGTCGATTTTTTGTTTTTGTCGCTAAATGCGGTCAGGAATATGTAAAATTCAACCCAGGGCGTCTTAGAAGCGGTTATTGTTTGGTCACGTGATGCTTCCAGCACCTGTTCTGTGGCAAGCTTTGGATTTGTAGTCATTGATATTCATACAAGAGGCACGGTAAAGGCTGAAGAACAAGCCAAATACGGTCGGCGCTTCGTCGCCGTAAAGCGATGGACAAAAATGGTAAGTACAACCGAACCAAATTTCACATCATCAATGAGATCTACAGTGATTTTTCGGCCTTAATTCGAGCGATAAAATTTCACCGGTTTTTATTTCGGATATCTTCATTTCACGAAAGCTTGGCATTGAAATTTCCAGCTCGCTAGCTCAGCTGTCAGACTAGAATTTTATTGTCAAATTATTCAAATATCGCACTTACTGAAAGTATTTTCTAAACAGTGTTTCATTTCTTCTAATGGCGAACGTATATTTTTCTGTGCCCGGTCAGAATTATTTCATAAAGTTCTCATTTCACAGTTCGAGTAAATGACAACGATGAAGCCGAATCCTCCTCCAGACACACGGGGATGATTTATGCATATCGCATATACATGCCTTATATCACTCACCATAGGTCTTTGAATTTTACTAGATATTCGAGCCTGAACCAACGCCATGGCTTGGTCCCAATCTTGTAATTTGAAGAATATACTAGGGTTTTATTTCAATTATTTTTTATTTCCTTTCAGATTTGGTGAAATTTCGTAGTGAATGTATAGCCGCTCACAATTTCTACCGCTCTCTCCATGGCACCACACCTTTGGTATGGTCAGGAAGGCTCGCCGATGGCGCTCAAAAATGGGCAGAACAACTCGCATCGGCCGATTCCCTGACCTACAGTCATGAACGAGGCATTGGAGAGAACATAGCCTGTCTATGGGGATCAGAAGTAACTGGTAATAAAGTCACCCAGATCTGGTATGAAGAATCGCTAAACTACGATTACTCGGAACCCAGGGTTACGCCTAACACTCGCCCTTTCTGTCAAGTGGTTTGGGAAGGAACCCGCGAGTTAGGAGCCGGTAAAGCTTCTACAAAAAGTGGCAAGGAAGTTGTTGTCGCCCGGTATAACCCAACGGCTACAAGAAAACAGGTCAAGAAGAATGTCAAATCACCCAAACTTGACAAGATCGATGGATCGACACCATTAGCTACTAAAAGCTCGCTTGGTGAGTGCTATATACAATATAATATCGTTGGTTAGTACAGACTTTGAATTCATTCCACAGTACCTCCTAGGGTCTCTTGTTCTTATAAACTTTCTATGTACATTTTTTCTCAAATTTCCTTAGACCACTCGTTTTATAATTTAAATGAAAAATCCTTGTCGTGTACATGAAAGACGAACAAATCGCTTTTTTTCCTTGCTGTCAAACACTATTACTTCAATCTCTTGTGAGTACAATCCCTTCATACACTTTCGTATCTCTGTGTTAGAATTTTGTATAGTAACGTTCCTAAAAGAAGACTAAAATAGATTTTTGCTGCAACAATGGAACAGTATAAATATAATTATTAATTTAGATCACAAGATCCAAACTTTACATGATATAAGCCCGAGGAAGAATTGTGAATTATATGGTGATAAAATTCTACGGTAAATATTTCATTTTCCTAAAAGACATGTTTATTCTTCTATCTACTGAAGAAATTCCTCCTGGGTTCGTGTTTTGAAAATAATATTCCCATGAATGCTAAAAGCCAATAGAATTACATATTCAAACCTAGCGACAAAGCCACTCTGTATTATTTTTGACACGTTGAGTTTCTTGCAGAATATATTCTTCATTGACACAGTAAATCAGTCAGACGACCTTCTTTATCGATATTTTTCTTTAGACAAGCATTATTCATTCTCGGAGTGTGTGATCAATTCATTTTTATTAATCCTTTCGGGAGGATTTATTGTTCGATGTCTTAAGAGTTGCATTTTAAGAAAAGCCAGAGATTTTAACTTCGTGTTAAAAAAAAGAATTGGTGACTTTTAATAAAGTTTATATATAGAATCAAACCTGGAGCAACACCGAAAGACTCTATAACCTGTTGCTAGTGGTATACAGTTCTCTGAATTTTCGTTTATTAATATTTTCTGTGGTTTTGTGCTGGAATATTTCCCAGTTTGTGGCGAAAGAAGTCAAATTAAACACGAAAAACTATGATTCGTTCATTTTTGGGGCAAAAATAAAATTTGATTTCGCTAAGGTCTGAGGTTGGAATGAATAAAACTAAACACGAGTGCAGGTGTTTGAGATAAAAGCACTCAAATGAGTACATGCAGTGTTTACAGATAAAACCTGGTCAAACTGAGCAAGTTTACTACATAAAGCTTTAATATCTACTATTTTTCTTTATTAGATTAGATTGTCCATCACAATTGCAAACCAGTGCGACCAATGAAGAAATACGAGTATATTTGTCAAGAACAGCAAGTGAATTTCGCTCGAAGCACTTCCGATTTGGCGAAAACAAGGCTAACTTCGACTCTATTTCCGCCGTTGTTACAACCTTAAATTCATGCAAATCTCTGACTGTCTCGCGAAATGAATTATTCCAATTCAGATGTACTTATTTAGAATGTCATGAAAACCCACTACTTGATGCGAATCTTTGCCATTTTCATACTCTCGAAAATGTAATGATATAGCACACAGGTTTTTTGATGTACAAAATATGGAGCCTTGCGCTTAATGAAAATTATAAATGGTTGACTGAAATACTTGTTACTTAGAGCAAAATCTTACTTGTCATTCGGGGAAGTGAATCGGTAAAGACCATCTCAAGTACTGAAAGCATTAAAAAATGATCGTCATGCAATATTTAGCAATACAATTCTCAATTCCAAGTTTAATTTTTCGAATCACTTGGTTTGAATTATTATTGGTTTGAATTATTATTTGTTTATATGAATTTGTTTATATGAATTTGTAAAACTGAATTTCAATAGGGTTTTTGCCTTGACCGAAAGGTGTAAATTAACCTATGGAAATTTTGTTTGATTCTGTTGTCGTGGAAACGTACCACAGCTTATACACTTTTTCAACGGGGAGAAAATTTTGTGAAACAATTTCAACTTGTTTCTTTTAATTTTATTTACTGAATTAAAAAGAAAGGGAAAAACGAAAAGGCAAACTTTGTAATTTTTCTGGTTCTTATTGTTTCCCTTAATTGTCTTGTCGTCCCTTGTCTCTCTCTTATTTATCCTTTTCTTCTCTTTATCTCCTTCCTCACAAAAATAAAAAGGACAGCTTGTAATGATACACCACAGAAAGAAGATGTAAAAAACTAATCGATAACAAATATTTGCCGAAGACAAACGAAGATTGAAATGGAAAGAAAAGCTGCTCAAATGGGGGAAAATGATAATGATGATAATAATAACCGAAAAGAACTCAAAATTGAGAGAAAAAAAGCGCTTAATGAAGAAATGGGAGTAAGTAGCTAACAAATGCGGAAATAAAAATACAAATAAAAAAGAAATTCGGAAAAATATTTAAAAAAAAGGAATGAATAAATGTATGAACGAACAAGAGGAAGTGGTAAAGTTACATTATCTTAAGGTGCCTTGCTGTCTCTCAACCCTATCTTGCGTGCGATTAAAAAATAGTTGCGTCTATAGGAGCTCAGAAATCTCCCTGTTCTTATTGGCTGTGATAATAACGGTTAGCCACACGACTCTTTTTAGATGCTTCAAAATACGTTTTTGTGAACCAACTTCTATCTTCAACCACCAAAGACCTACACTGAGTAATCAATCAGTACTATGGTTATATCCCGCGTCAACAAAAATCATCTAAAAAAGTGGTTTCATAAAAGGCGTAACACCATTATAAAATATAGATGTTTATAAATTCTATCTGTAATACATCTGCAATTTTGTTAGGTTCATGGTGCTGCTGTAGAATTCTTCAATAATTTAGTATATATTTCTTGCAGCGTTATTATCAAGTGAGAAGAGAATAGAAAATGTACAATATATATACATGAATAATAATGAAAAATCTAAAAATATTACGTAAGGATGCGAAGTAAAAGAAAACACTAAAACAATAAAATATCAATGAAACAAAGAATATGAATAAATAACTAAGTAAAAAGCTTTGCTCTAATAGAGTGACTCTGAGTATTCAACGAAGGATTATGTTTTTTGATTAACAACATCTCGTTGATCAAGCAGTCCCATTTTGAATGACATTTCTTCAAGACTCTAAATTGACTGTCTTTCAATTTGTTAATGTCGCCGTGTTTTTGTTTCATATGTTGGCCGATGGCTGAGCTTTTATGTTCAAGTATGCGTTGATGTAGATAACGCGTCGTGAAACCGACGTAATTTGCATCACACAAATCACACTGAAATAAATAAACAACGCAATGTTGGTTGACCACCGGAGGTTTTAGTTCTTTGTGTTTTAATTCTTGCTCTAGCTTTTTGCTGGTGAACACGGGCTGCAATTTAATGTCAATCTTGGAGCCTAGGTCTCTCAACTGCTTTTTCACAGCGTTTGCGGATTTTTGGTCTTTGAAAGGAATCTTTACACGAAAGGTGTTGTCATCATTTAAGGCACGTTTCGCGCCAAATTCGACATTGGAGCTGACATTGGTAAACTTGTTGATAGTAGTGTTAACCAGGTGACTTGGATAGTTGAGTTTAGTAAACATAGAACGTAGACGTTGACATTCATCACACGCGAATCCTTCCTTGATGAATGTCAACGTCTACTTTCTATGTTTGCTAAACTCAACTATCCTGCTTGATCAACGAGATGTTGTTAATCAAAAAACATAGTCCTTCGTTGAATACTCAGAGTCACTCTGTTAGAGTAAAGCTTTTTACTTAGTTATTTATTCTTATTCTTTGTTTCATTGATATTTTATTGTTTTAGTGTTTTCTTTTACTTCGCATCTTACGTAATATTTTTAGATTTTTCATTATTATTCATGTATATATATATTGTACATTTTCTATTCTCTTCTCACTTGATAATAACGCTGCAAGAAATATATACTAAATTATTGAAGAATTCTACAGCAGCACCATGAACCTAACAAAATTGCAGATGTATTACAGATAGAATTTAGTTTCGAAATGGTCTTTATAACATCTCGCTTAATGACAATGTGAATTTACACACGCACACACACATATGAAAAAATACTTCCCAAATTGCAAGATAACGTCGAAACGTCGTGTCTTTTATCGTTTAATTTAAAATGTTTTAAAAAACCTCTTTAATTATATAAACGAATTTAACTTTAATTCGTTTATATATTTCTACAACACTTTTTTCCCCTGATCTTATCAAATGTATCTGTGGTGTTAAAAGCAATAAAAAGCGCGATACTCCCATATGGAATATTGTTCAACAATGCTTTTAGGCATAAGGCTTCGATGATAAGAACATGCTTTTTCAGTTGGAAGTAAACAACATTTACTGATGCGCAGTGTGAAGAGAAGATCCGTAAATAATTTTTTAACGAGAATTTGTCGATACTCAAAACTCTGCGCGGTGTCATACCTCTTATTCCAAATGTTTACTTATTCATTAACTTTTCAAATCCTTGATCAGAAAACAATTTGTTTCACTTTCACACGGCAATTGTGTATCGTAAAACTGCAGGGTTTTTTATATTAATAAATAATAATAATAATAATAATTATTATTATTATTATTATTATATTTTTCAACGCAATTTCAATGCCTTCTGATACGCGCCGCAACATTGAGTCCGAGGTGCTATTTTCAGAAAGTTGTACAGGTGCGGTAATAAGGGCAACAAAATCGTGCAACTTGTCATGCAACATTGTTGCGTTGGAAGTTTCAGAATAAATGTTGCTGGTATTACCACTGCGCGCGCAGCAAATTTTCTTGTGTTGCGAAGATTTGAGATGGCTTCTACTTGGTGCAACAAATAACTTATTTCATCCTTGCAATTTGACAGAATGGCTGTTTCGCATTATAACTGGACTTTTCTGGCTTGCGAGTAATTAAAAAGCACATTTAACGAGCGAGCGATGGATTTTATTAGCGATTGATAACATATTGCCAGACGCTATTGATTTTTTTTTTTTTTTTTTGACAGAGTATTTTTCTCTTCCTTTTTGCTAGTAGCCTTTCCTTGAATCAGATTAATCATATTCCAAAGAGTTCGAAATGAACGCCTCATGCCCAAAATAGAAAGCCTTATCATGCCATTAGAGTAGGAAAGAGGAAAACATGGCGTCACGCTTGGCCAGTTTTCTAAAGCGAAGCGCTTAACCGCCGTCCCTCCCCACTTTCCCGCACACTATAGGTGATTTGCAATCATTTCCTTGAGATTAAAATAACCAAAGACACAGCCGCCATGTTGGTTGATATAACAAGAGAATTCATTAAAAATCTTTTGTAAAGTTCAACCAACATGGTCGTTATGACGTCACATGAAACCCAGCAATAACAAATAACGTAGTAATGAATAATGAATGAAGATTGTCCAAGCGGAATGATTTAAATCTTTCATCGCTAATGGATGTTGTGGTATTGACAAGAATAAAGACTAAGCGCACTTTCGTGGATCATCAAATTTTCGGAAGCATGAAAGTATTGGTGGTTTCACAAACTACTTTTTGCCCACCGTGAAAGGAAGAGGGGGGATTCAGCTTTTTAGGCACACCACGTGATTTTGCCATCCCTTATTCTCCCCGCACATAAAACCCACCCACCCCACCCTCTAATGCTATGCACTTTGGTTTTCATATTGCTGGATAATTCTGACCACAGCTAACCGTCAAGTAATGGTTAAAAAATAAAACCGAGTCAACACAAGTGTGTTTTTTTGGGGGGGGTTGGGCTTCCTGTGGTATGCATCGGAGAAAAATACGATTCCCTAAATCAAGAGGAACAAAAATTGTGAAGCTGTGTTTATTATTTATAAATTTATTTATTCATTCATTCATTCATTTATTTGTTTGTTTATTTTTTGCTTCTAGGTCTTCGAAAGTTTCAGGAAGAATGTCTTTTTGCCCACAACGAATTTCGAGTTCTACACGGTGCGCCACCTCTTCACTGGTCCCCCTCTCTAGCTTGGGCCGCGCAGCAGTGGGCCGAGCAACTGGTGCATATAGGAGAACTAAAACACAACAACGACGAAATGGTGGGGGAGAACCTCGCTGGAATGGTAGGTGATGAGCTAACAGGCAAGGAGTGTACAGATATGTGGTACGAAGAGGTCAAGGATTTTGATTTTGAGAAACCTTGTTATAGTGAGGAAACTTCGAATTTTACCCAGGTAAGTGGACCCTAGTTTTCAGTGTCTGTCTGTTCTTATGATCAGTGGAAACTCCTTCGTGGTTTTTGAACCCCTTTATCATAGGCTGTTCTAACCTGAGTATATCAGGCCCATGGAGGGGGAGAGGAGTGGGGAGAGGGTGAGGAGGAGGGCCTGACGCAATTACATACCGACCTTTGCTTTAAGCGTCCAGGATGTGGATGGTTCTCTTATTGGCTAAAAGAACAATAAAATCTAACCGGAGGTCAACTTTCAAGCGTCACTAACGAGTCAAAAGCGAAAGTTATATGTCAATTTCTTCACCTTCCTTCTTCCCCTTTTCCTTCTGCCACCGACCCCTCCCCCCTGCAAACCCTCACCACCACTACTACCACCACGCCTGATACTCAGGTTAAGGCTTTTCTTAATATTTATGGTAATTAGTAGCTTGCGCATGGCAATGTGGCAAGTACGCATAAATTTAAACATTGCGGCGTCTTTGTCAAACGAGTTTTCTTGAGACTTGTCTTTTCATTCCACATTACTCTTTTTCTTTTGTAGAAGAGTATTTTTGCTATAAATCGTTTTAAGAATTGCTAAATTTATTGGTTCGTAATCTCGTGTCCTTGCCAAACCCAGTAAGGGATAAGGTCAAAACAGCGGTCATCAGACGGGACCCGATTTAGGGGGGAGGGGTGGTGCTGCCCGGTACCCACCACCTCTGGAAGTATGATCCTGAATTTTGTACTCAAATATCTCCATAAGTAAGAGTTTATTTCAAGAAGTTAATCTACCACCTGCTTATTTGTATGCTATACTCTGTGTTTATAAGAAGAAATAGTCACTATGGACATCCAGAATCAAGCAAATCAAGTGTTACTTAAGGAGTGAGGTGGGGGGGGGGTATGTACCGGTACCCATTACCTAAACTAGTTAAATCGGGTCCCTATTTTGGATCATTGTTTTGACTTCTTCCCTAATTAGCATAAATATCGAGAAAGCTCTTTGGTCTGTCTGTCTGTGTTTATGGCCGTCTGTCTCTTTTACCAACCACACCTTGCTCACAAAAATAATTTTAGTAATGACATTTCATGAGATAACCAGTCAAACCTGTTTCTGGTAACGATTGTGCGTATTCAGTACCAGCCAGACCTGTATCTTGTGTAGATGTGTAGATCCAGAGAAAATGATGTACATTTATTGTTAATAAACAGGGTAGGACTCGCATAGAAATCCTCTAAAACGCAGTCACCCTCGAAAGATCTTGAATTTTCTGCCTAAAAATCTGTATGAATCAATTCAGGAGAGGTTTTTCTGACTCTTGCTGAGAAAATCAGCAAGATCTTTCTTAAATTAGAGGTCATAATAACGTTTGCTCCTGTGAGCACATGATTGGTTTCTGCACTTATCACAAATAATCAACGGAAATTGGTCTTCTGTTGCTGAAACGCGGCTCGTACAAAAAAAAAAAATCGAGTCAAAGGTGACATCAAAATGGTGTTGTAAATCAAGGACAATTCAACGAGAGGGGAATTTAATGATGCCTTTTGCATACGTGTTGTATTGATCCACCCAAACCACCCTCAAGAATCGCCTCAAGATGGAGGAGTTCTGGCAGTGAAAAAGAAAAGTTGATGCTTCATAACAGGTTTCTGAGGAACATTTGATTTTATTCCTTGCTCGTTTCGTGCGCGAACAGTGATAAGATATTGTTTTGGCTGTCAAGGGAAAGACAAAACCAAACCATATGCATTTATTTAGAGATTTTGGTTTATTCCTAAGTAACTTGAAGCAAAAAGTTAAAATAGAAGGAAGGAAAAGATACATCACGATCTAGTTTGTATCCTTATACCTCCAAAACATTGAAAGCGAAAATGTAAATTATCGGAGATTTTTTCTCATGATTTCTACGGCAAAAAAGATAAAAAATTATATTATTTGAATAATGACTTGGGAAAGGCAATGAAATTTGAAAATATATAAACCCAATGTGTGGTCACAGACATAGTTAAAAATATTGCACTGCCTATAATATTATGGCTACGACGTAAAAAAGACCTCCTTAAAGGACATGTTTCTGTTTTTTCTATAATTTAAATAGATTTGCTATCCGGTAGTAATGCACCCATCGAGTTGCCGTGTTTGTGGTCATTGAACGTGGTCTTCATTACCTTAAATCCTATAAAAGATTTTGTTGCCTCTCTTAACATTTCAACTCTTGGCGTCCTAGTCACGTAATTGGTAATGAACCCAAACTTTCTCTCAAGTTGTAGTTTTGGGGTAATTACCTGACTATTCTAGACAGTCTATTAAGTCGTCTTATTCTTCTATTTTTCATTTTGAAAATAATAATGATAAAAGACGAGAAGAATTTTTTATCGAAGTCCGAAAGGCATTGTGGTGTCAAACCTTAAAGCTTTATTAAGTGTTATTTCTTATCACCCTGAATACTCAACTTAGAATATTCACGATGGCCGCCAAAATAAACCTCATTTTCTCAGCAACTGTGCGTTAACGCACTTCTGAAATGCTCGACTTTCAGCTATTTGAAGCTATTTGGACATCATGGCTTGAGGGCGAGGCTCTTGAGTGTGATTTTCAAATCTTCATCTCTGTTTTGAGAAACTATTTCAGTGCTATGACTCATAGCCTCGTGTAAATCATCCAATTCCATTTCCAAAATCCTGTTTATCACTGTTCACATGCACGTTTGATAATATAGGTTTTTACCGCTTTTACACTGTCTTGATCATTTTTGTCCTAGTTCTCAAATTATCATGATTTTTTATTCCATTTCCGAATTTTCAAAATTGTAGATGAAAATTAGAGGTGGAAATTAGAGATGGAAATCATTTCGAAATTCAGTGGGTTTTAATTGGTCATTCATGGACTAGACTTTATTCATTTATGTTTTAGCCTTACCTTTGGCAAATGTTTGGACGGGAAAAGGGGGCTGAGATGATTTTAAGAGAAGAAAAAAACTGCCTGTGGGTTTCCGAGGCTAAACAATAACAACTAATGCTAATCAAAAATCAAACTCTTAGAGTTTTATTTTTGTCATGATATAATTCTTTTGATAGTATTTTTTCAATCCGATAATTATTATTTGGGGGAGGGAGGGGGGAGGAGGGTTCCGAGGATTTTTAGGGTTAACAAGACTTTGGAAGACTCGCGAGGGCTGATCACATACATTTGTCAGTAAATTTGTTAAAAAATGAGGGTGTCACTTAGGTCTCATGGTGCCTCATAAGGGGGATCAGATCATTTTAATGGTGTCGCAGACAAACAGACAGACAGACGAACAGATCACATCAAAATTCCTCCGACCCTTCCTTCCCCCCCCCCCCACCACCATCCCCAATGATCAGTGTCTTAATCATAAATCATTGATTATATTTATATTTCGTTCCATCAGGTGGTATGGATTGGCAGTGATCTGTTTGGGGTAGGAAGAGCATCTTTAGGCGATACTTGCATCGTGGTAGCGTTCTACGAGCCCCCTGGGAACATCGAGGGTTTGTTTGGAGCGAATGTCAGACTGCAAGGAACAAAGGTCAAATCCTATCGACTAAACAAGGAAATGAAGACATTTATACCACCTTCACCTGGTAAGAGATTGAATGGATATTACTTGTTCGCTTGCTTTTTTTTCTTTCTTTCTCCCTTCCTCTCTTTCTTTCTTTTTTCTTTTTCTTTCTTTCTTTCTTTTTTTTTTTGTTTCTTTGTTCCTTCCTTTCTTTCGTTGTTTCATTGTTTCATTGTTTCTTTTGTTCGTTTTGTCTTTCGTTCTTTTTTCTCTTTCTTTCTTTCTTTCTTTCTTGTTCTCTTTTTTTATTATTATTCTTTCTTCTTTGTTTTATTCATTTTCATCTTTTCATTCATATTTGCTTCTTAAGCTGTTGCACTCAGTCATCCTGACTGAATAAACTCATAACCAGAGTATTAGCCACGTTCGACACGTCTTGGGGCGTTAATTATAAAATTTCCAACAAAACTGAAATGTCCTAGCATTACATCAACTTTGTAGTGAATGTTTTGGCTCAAGTCCAAATAAATCCCTATTCACCCCTCGTCGCTCGAGTCACACCACCATCTCTTAGCATAATGTATTAATCCTTGAGTGTGTAAACTTAAACCCACACAAAACAGCGTGATTAAAGTTTCAAAGTCTTACAGCGTTGTGTATTTGTGGGGCATTATTTATTCATTTCTTGAAGGGTCATTTGAATGTTTATTTCCTCATGAGATGGAGTCAGAGATATTTATACTGCTAGCGAAGAAAAAGCTTTACAAATAATTAAGCCATCCTAAAAGGCAAGCTACCATATCATACAACTTAGTAATTTCAAAACTTAAGATAATTATGTTTATATGATCAGACTTAATGGGTCAACAGGAAGAGGAGAGGGACTTAGTTTCATCAGTAGATGGGAGTCATTTCGAAATTTATGGGTTTTGATCGTCATTAGTAGACTTGCTTCGTGGACTAGGCTTTATTCATCTATATTTTAGCCTTTGTTTGGACGGGAAAATGGGGCTTGAGATGATTTTAAAGCCTGGTTCACACTAGCGTCGTAATCGTAATCGTAAGCAACGTACGCAGACTCAGTAGCGTACTGCTCATTAA
>JAAAQI020133662.1:0-13150 GCA_011800005.2 Stichodactyla mertensii | reverse complement strand
TAACAAATAGAAGCCAATGTTGTGTCATCGATTCCTGTATGTCAAATCCAAAACCAGTTATCTGTGGTGTTCCACAGCGCTACTACTAATGCAACGGAGAAAGTTTTCACCCCACCAACATTTTTTCCGTTCCCCCACCCCTGCGGAGTCACAGACGAGGAAAATCAGAAGCTGTAGAAAGTTCTTGAAAAATGCGGTATTTAGAAGAATAATTGGTATGATTAACTTTTATTTTGAGTTGGGCCAAAGTAAAAGTATAAGCACGGGGTAGGTTTGAATAGCTAGCGGGGAAAAGCTGGAGTTGATGAATTAATACAATGACTAATTAGTAGTCTGTGTGATACAGAATACTAATAGACCTATCAGTATTCTTTATGAAGATATAGAATACTAATAGACCTATCAGTATTCTTTATGAAGATATAGAATACTAATAGACCTATCAGTATTCTTTAGGCAGTCTTCATCGTTCTTCTAAATAAAGAATACTAAAATACTTGAAGCCCTTGTATAATCGACTATGATCATGAAAAAGAAAAATAATTTATCCGTGTTAGCAATATATTTTTAACAAATAAGAGTATAGGACAATAGAATGATTTTTGGAGGAAATATTGTTTATTTGTGCCCGCGTAGTATCATTTGCGGCCCGAGCGCAGCACAGCAATCCCAGAACTAGGTCCCGACTGGGCAGTGGCAAGGAAACTTTGGGGTCCAGTATGGAAACTACACTAGGTAGGACTTGGTATTGCCTTTGCTCTCTTGGCAGTGCATTCGATGGTTGCTATACTTATGGCTGACAAGAGTAAAGCGTTCACAAGAAGGCTCTTGTTCTATGCCATCAATTCTCTGGTCGTGTTGCTTGGAACAGTTAGAGCACTTTACCTGTGGATCAACCCTTACGAATCTGCAGAGCACGGCTTCAGCTTTGACTTATGGGTAACAAGAGCTCATTCATTCTCATTCAGTCTCATTCACGTGGCATTTCTAGAAGTTTCCCAACTATAGATTGGCTCAAGAAAATTCCACAGCCTGCCATTCGTGTCTTCCATCACTGTGTTGCATTTTATCGTTGCTCTCGTATTAGATATTACTGTTGCCTTAGAGGCTGACAAGACTAAGCTCCTGATCGTCTGTTAGTCGTTTTTCATCGGGTGGGGATTTGCTAATTCAATGGCTTTTCTCTACAGTGGAGGCAAAGTTATCTTGACATCAAGACAAAATCAACAGCAATTCAACCAGATGAGCCAGCAACATCCAACCAACAACGATGGAGATGCAGCAAGGAAGAAAACAACTCTTAAAGTAGCCAAGATTACCATGGTTACTGCATTTCTTGGGTTTGCTTGTTGCGGTCTACAGATATACTCCATGGTAGGAGTGTATGGACTGTATTCTAGAGTCGTTAATCCCGTTCCATGGCCATGGTATGGTTTTCAGACGTGTTTTCGTGTGGTAGAGCTGGCGATGGGATGCACTCTTGCCTATACCGTAATACAGCCATCAGAAAATGCCGAAGAAGAGTTCTTTTGGGAAAGTTAAATTCTTGTTGCAAGAGAGTCTTCATGAAGGACATTCGCCTGTCAAAAATACTGTACGCGACATATCATTACGTCAGTATGTATTAATAGTATACGGAGCCTGGACACTAGGATGAACCGGGAGTCGAGTGTATAGTGTTTTAGATAGAGTTCTACGGGAATATATGAGCGAGATGTAGTCGATATAAAAGGAAAGGATCTACTATTGAGTTTATTTATCATGATGGGACACAATTAGTGAACCACATCACATCACAAACAGACAGTACACTGAATCACATCGCATCAGCGAAATTTTGAGTCCCATCTCCAGAAATTCGCGACATATCCGCCATTTTGAATTCATTATCTGCGGCTCAAGCTATTCCAGCGCCTTTGTTTGAATGCAGTAAATGTATGGGCTTAAATTACAAATCTGAAAATTTCTCGCGTCCTAATAAAGAAGGAAAATTATTTCAAGTGGTACCATAAAATTCAATCTTTCAGTGGCAAGTTCAGGTAAATATTTGAATTGATACGATTGTTTTGATGTGTACTTTTTTCGATTGAATTCCTAACCCAACACATCCACCTCAATCCCATACAATCTCTGTATTTTTTACACTTTTAGTTGCTCGAAAACAGTTTATAACTCGCCATAAAAATTGAAATAGTACAAGCACAAAATTATTTCAAGCAGTCCCACCTTCGTCAATGTTCCTAGATACCTCTAAATGGTAGAAATTTCATCCACAGAAAAAAATGTGTACTTTTAAGTTGAGAAATAACGCTCCTGTATTTTCTCTTGCAATTCCGCCATATTGTCTCGCTAAACCTCGAAAAATACGCCATGTTTCGGCGGCCATAACGTGGCTCACAGTTGGAGAATAAGTTCAGTTTGAACGCCATTTTGAAGCCCAGGATCTCTTCTTCAAAGCCCATATAAAAAATGGCTCTTTGATTTGGCCCTTTCCCAAAAAATGGCCCTGAAAAGGGACTATATATTGCTTTCTCTCCCTGTGGTGGCTAAGAGACCGCGATTTTTGCGGGGCGCCAGCGGTTTCTACCATTTTTCGGCGCTAAATTTGATTTTCTCGAAAAGAAATTTGTAAAATGGAGAGTCTTTCTTTAGAAATCAAAAGAGAATTAGATCAACTACGTATTTGCGAGCTCACAGAGATGTCAATTTGAAACTGGAAATTTCCCAGAGAGCTTTGATTGTTTGGAGGAATTTGGCGACGGTTCATAACTTGTCTTATATCATCATTGACTCAGTTTCTTTTGTTCTCCGACGGTCTTTATCTTTCTTATTCACCCAACTGTCTTAAAGTCGGGGGCGGCTTTGAATAGTTTTCAGGGGAGTGCGGGGCTGATTAAACAAAGGAATATCCAGGTTGATAACTAGAACAACGGCCTGAATTTTCAAAACCATCGGCATTGAAGAGTATGATTGCCAAAATGCAAGCGTGCACGTCTAGTGATAATAAAAGCTAACAAAGACGCGGCTTTATTCAACACAATTCATCGAAAAGTGTAAAGGATTACGGCATTGAACAATAAAACTGGGATATTTAACTACGCCAAAACCAATGCATCATATTTAAATCTAATGATTTACGCACAGAAATAAGTTAAAACTCAAAACTTTGTTTTAAGAAACTTCCTCAATGATGATATAAGGCGGTTATATACCTTATACCTCGGTGGTTATGAGATATATAACCTTTACTTATCTGGAGTTGCTTTGTTATTCTAGCTCAAATATTCCATTCGAAATACGAAAAGACAGTGAACGCCTAGAAACGCTTAGGCTAACAGTTTCATATAAATTGAGAAACGAGACAAATTTTGGAAACAAAATTAAGCTTACAAACAGCAGGATTTACTTACCCCTGCGACCACTCTGCGAGAAATAATTCTTTCCACGTTAGAGCGCCTTGGTAAAACATTAACTTTTCCTCGCACTCGTCTGGCTTTTGGCAATTCTAACGATTGAAGAGCTTTATAAAATCCAACCGAACGACCTACTTGCTTTGAGTCCGCCATCTTGAAAATAAGTGTGCGCCCATGAATAAAACCGCTGACCGGCCGGTGATGTCACATGTTTCTGGAGATGCAAAGAAGATGAGTCCGTGTATATATTTTTTACCAAGGAAAGGCTTGTAAATAAGTGCCTTCATGTATGTACTAATAACAATCGGAGCTTATGAATTAAAGTATTTTGATAAAAGAAAGAAAATATATTCTACAAATACATATTGTAGTTGAATCGTGAAGAATTATTTAATGTGATCATTAAACCCGGAACTCCTGAAATATGTATTAGTGGAGTACTGAAGTAAAAGCGAAAATATACAAAAAATAGTGAATGAATTTTTGTCCATTATGTCATTTTAAGTGCGTTGTGACTCTAATACTCCAGTTTCGGATTCTCTGTTATGCAGGGTTAGCCTCGTTTTTGTGTACAATATTCACGTGTTTCAGTGAAGGTCCGTGGAATTTCTAAGTGTTTGTATTGTTATAGTTCTTTATCTTTCGTTTTAACGTTGGTATTTATGAATATTTTGACACTGAAATGAGGCTAACCCTGCAAAAAGGAGCCGTTAATCTAGACGTACAGCGGTATTTTGCGAATTCGAAAAAGGTCTATTCAGTTCAGTGCGACGATAGGGAACTATAAAGGAAAATTATGTCGCGCGTTTTAAAAAATGTTTTACTAGTTTAACGTGATTTTTCGGTTTTTCGTATTACTTAGCACACAATATGCATCTCGGACTCTAAGCATAGAAAATAAATAAAATACAATATGTTTGAATTTTATTTCCTTTGTTATCTTTATTTAAAGTTGGCTACCTGTGGCTTCACTCGTGAGAGATACTATCAAAACTGGATGATGAAATTCGTATCTCCGCCCGTATAATATCCTCTATTTAAATTATTGTAACGCTGATATGTCCTTTGTAATATTCCCCAATGAATAGCCTGATCGCTTTTAAAAGAACCTCAGACGTTTACCCTTAGCTGTACTTTCTCCGATAAGGCTCGTTTACACGGGTGATTTTTTTTCTGCGGCGACTGTAAGGCGATTTTCTAAATTCACGTCGCCGATGAATCGCCGTTGTTTCGAACATGGTCGAATTTTAGTGCGATTACACTGCGATTTGCCCCAAATCGCCACTCATGTTTACACGCGCAATTTTGGATTGCAGGTGAATCGCAACTGGAATCGCAGAAAAAATCGCAGAAAAAATCGCCCGTGTAAACGGGCCTTTAGTCACGACTAGTCAATTCTAGTATATCTTGGGAAGTCCTACTGTACAATGATTACAGCATTTGTTAATAAGACAAAAGACAACGAAATATGCTGCTAACGAACTTCCCACGTTAATTTAGTGTTTGAACCAAAGAAATTAGTAGCTCTTGTTGCTTACGAGGTTCGTTTGAGTATAAGTGGTTTGCCCTCAGTCCCACAATAGACACGCCAAATGACACGGCCGCTATGTCGGTTGATATAACAAGAGAATTCACTGAATATCTTTTGTAAAGTTCATCCAACATGGTCGCTGTGACGTCAGATGAAAACCAGCAATTCTTTAGAGTCCGTCTGTGTATCCGGGCACCCAGGGGTTCGCTGTAGGGTGCAGTGCACGTAATCAAGTCCATGTAAGAAGATGAATATAAAGCACTTTTCATTATCAGTGTATTCAATATTGAGGAACGCCCATGATTTCGTAATTGGTTGTGCAAAGCCTAGTGGAGAAAAACTAAATAAATAAAAAAGTAAATAAACGAAACAAATCTAAGCCCAAAGGATTACCAACTTGGACGCAAAGTTATGTTAAAAATCCTAATCTCGCAAAGCGTTATTGATCAAAATCTCAGGCCCTCACTCTTTGTTTTGTGATTTTTAGATAATTCTCAGATGAAATATCACCCTGATAAGCGTTTTGGACTGTTCTGAGACTCAAAATGTATAAGATTTAATTGTCAATAGTTCTCAGGAGAAAAAAGTGCTTGAACATAGGGCCGGCCATGAATAAATCACAACGGACTGTGATTGGTTAGAAAATATAATACATCTCAGCAAGTTAGTCGCATATATAGAGGATATTAAATTCGCGAGAGGATATTACATCCGCGCGCGGAGATACGAATTTTATCGTCGAGTGTTGAAAAGATCTAGCACGAGTGAGCGGAGCGACTCTGAGTGGGAGATTTTTAACACGAGAAGATAAATAAATAATTAGTTAGTGATGAGAGTTTTTTCTCTGCCTTCTCCTGGGCCAGAGATCTAAGAACGACGTAGTAAACTGTCTGTATATTGACCAAAACAATGAAAGTTTGTTTGTTTTTTTTTTTTTTCAAGTTTACGGCATCATGAAAGAACATGACATGAAATTTTAAATTGAATTAAGAAATTTCATTCTTTTTATAAAATAATTACAGATTCTATGATGTTGACAAGCTAATGAAATACGGCTATTTAGCCAATCAGAGCGCGCGTAGTATAATTTATAATAATGAATCAAAGGGCCAAAAAGAAAGAGAATCGTAAATCATAATTCCACTTCTAACCCCCGTGTATAATATGGAATTGCTGCGCGTGCTCATTAAGGTGTTTAAAGTAATCAGAATCAATTATTGCTAAACCAATGCTAAATCTACACGACTTGTAAGAAAGACCTTCAGTTTTTTACTGTCAATTTTCACTTTGTCCATGAGATTTTATCATACTCTTGACTACGAAGAACAAATAGGCCGTCAAGAGGTAAGTAGCAAAAATGTTTGCAGCATTAAAAAAGTATGTGTTATCACAGAATATTTCTTATATAGTACATGGGCACTTGGAGATGCGAATTTTATCTTCTCGTGTTAAAAATCTCATACTCGTCCGCTGCGCTCACTCGAGGTCGAATTCTTTTCAACACGAGAAGCGCCCATGTAAGGTGGTTTGTAGTGATATTTAGCATAAATTGCACATGCACGATTTTATGCCAATTAGATAACTAAAACGAAACGAATATAGGATACTATATGGGCTCGCGGAGATACGAATTTTATATTTGACTGTAACGATATCTCTCACGAGTGAACGCAGCGGACGAGTGAGAGATGTCCAGCACGAGAAAATACCTTCAAGCGGCCAAGCAATATTCTTTATTTATTTAATAAATATCGATAAAATATCCAGGATCATAGAAAACTCGTATAAAATAACAGTATGATTTGTACGTGATATTTGGCATTACCAATCATGACATTTCAAGATTGGTTTGTTACTCGTGGTGATTTATGCCAATGCCAAGACCATGCTATTCACTATGCTATTTATCCAACTCGGCTTATACAAATCTAAGGCACTAAAGCTATCAGACTTCACAGTCTAAAATTTCGAAAAAGTGGTCCAGAGAAAGTGACATTTGGGATAATCTAATATAGATGAAATTAAGGTACGCAAACATTGATTTATTCCTGATATGTTTTAGACTGCGAGGCGTCCCACTTTTCCCTCCTTTATGATCTGTATATTCGAGAGATTATAGCTATGGAAGCGCCGGGAATGGCTATAAACTCTCGAATATACAGAAAAAGGTAGGGAAAATAGGACGCTTCGCATTCTAGATATGTTTATTAAATGAACTAAGGTTGGGAGACACGTACGACGTTTCTAACTTGTGCATGGAGTTGCAAAAATGAAAATTCCTTAGTTATTTCTATTATGTCTTCTCAAAACACATAAGTATGCTATTTATCAAAATATCTGGTGAATATTTTATCGGATGAGTTTTTTAAGTTTTTTAACTTATTTTCGGGTCAGAAGGGGTTGTATACAAAGAAGAATGGCTCCAGAGTTGGTAGGTAAGCACCCTGCTCACCCCCCGGCTGGGGGATGTTTTGACTGATTTTCAATTGTCCTCTTCTTAAAATTTAACAAAAATAGACAATTGTAAATTCTATTCAGAATTTTCCATGTGAGGTATCAAATACGGAAATCAAAAGTTAAAATCTTAACCGACTTTCAATTATCTGGTATCAACAAATATGGAAAATAGAAAGTAATTTGCAGTTTTCCTGTTTTCACGAAACTCAAATAAACGGAAGGTACACAACACAGACCTACAGTGACTGTTTGGTTATTGTTTGACGGGAAACAGTGAATGTCGACATGGCAAACGAAGGAGATGGTTTTTAAGGTGAAGAAGAAGATTAAAGTTTAAAGAAAGAAATGAAATCTTAGAAATACAGGTTTTAATTTTTCTGAATGATATTGCATTAATTATTTCAAGTGGCCATCAATAAGGTCGATATTGAAGGCATACGCTGGACTGACCATTTTGAGGCAAGTATATTCAATGACGTTATTGCCACTTAATGAAATTTCATATTATTTCTATTTATATAAATCATAATAATTCAAGTCAACTTTTTAAAATCTTTTAATCTAAAACTAAAAAGCCATTAGGCATTTATTATCACTAATGCTGGGAATGGTAGAGATTTGGTTGGTTTTAATCATTTGACAAAGAATAAAACTGCGTCTTTATAATGTCATTTCCGAAAGTCTTCACGTAAAAAAATTGTGTCTTAACGTAAATCAAACTGTAGTCTCGCAAATTCAAAGAGAGGTTTCCCAGCACCAATCTGTAAGGTCAGAAACAATGCAATCAGTCTTTGTATGTAAAATATTGAATTTCCCAAAGTGAAATTTGCTGCCACCCGTAAGTATAATTTCACGATACACTCAATGTGAACTTTGTTATTAGTGGAAAAAAATGAAAGAAAGAAAGAAGAAAAATGGGGGAAAAAAGTTTCACGGTCCTTTTGATTCATCATGCAAATCTAGTTTCGCTGTGCTCAAATTATTTGTTGATTCAAAAGATTCATAGATAATTTCGTCTTTTTTTGAAATGGCATCTTATAAGCTTACTTCTTTTTCCCGCGATTTATAACGAGGTTTCACAGCGACCATGTTTAAGAACAAAACAATACTTTTTTATGCAAAAGTATTGGATTATTCCTGACTTCTAAGATGGCCGTGAAACTCGATCCTCTACTCTATGAAGTCACGAATGAATGGTAGGGCCATGAAGGGGATATAATATTCCATAAAACATCACGCGGGAGAAAAAAATTATGGGCTGAAATTGATAATAATCGACAAAGTATGCTCAAGTTATTTGGTGAAAATTTCGCAACGGCTTGGTATCATTTTTATACATTTCAGTATTAATACTTTTTCGATAATGCAAACAATCATATGTAAAACGACACCCACTCTCGATAGACTGACATTAATATTTTTTACGAAATGCAATAAAATATCAAATAGGGAAGAAAGTGATTAGGATAATTATTTATTTTTCGTTTTTTAATTTGTTGAAAAATTAGTTAAAAAGGTAACACAATACAAACATTAGTTCATGAAACGTCTGGCAAACATGTAATGGAAAGAAACGAACGATGGAGTGATTGTTGCATGATTTTGATTTGGCTACTGACTGAGAAAATTATTTATAACCGCGCCTGCATGACAACTTGTTAGCGTTGACTGCAAATTGAAGCTTATAAATAATAATGTTTTGACTAAAATTTGCATAAAATCATTCAAGTAACAACACACAATTTTTATATTCCAAAATATATATATATATATATATATTTGCAGCACAAAACCCGCAAAATTACAAGCCACTATCCTGGTAAAACATGTCAAATACTAAAACTGCACTAAATTACTTAATTTTAGCAAGGAAAAAAAAGCCTTTTCCGCAATTGAATTACTATTCCGGGCCTTTTCCGTAATTGAATTACTACTTCCCGGCATCCAAGACTCTTTGTTTGTTTTGGTTTGTCATTCGTAGGGGAGGTAGTACGTGAGAGATTTATAATATTGATTTTAAAGCTGTAAAAACCGAATTCTATACAAGAATTTTTTTATTACAAAATATAAGAATAGTCTGAAAGTCATATGGTGTAAATTTCTTTAAAAAAGAAAAAACTCAGATAAAATTAAGAAATTTGGTCGAGTTAGAAACCCTATTCCCCGTCTACCCCTCGGGGTGATGGTAACAAGTTGTGCGAGCTCACTTCACGCTGATTGGTTAGTTCCCTCTGAAAGATTTTCTCAGGAGTAGAGTACGCGTAAAGCAATGGATTTAGTCGTATGAGTGGGGAACGATTGACAGCCGTACTGTAGCCGTAACCATAACTACGAAAACAATGGCACCGCAATAACCATATCGTGTACGTGCTTAAGGTGGCTCACTAGAAATGAACAGCACGTCTAAGGCGCAACGTTAAACTCTTCCAGAATCGTCAATTCTTATGCGATTGCTTTGAAACTTTCAATGTTTACGCGTAATTTAATGGGGATGATATGTTGTATAAACATCTTGGAATTTTACTTGAATTATACACAAATTTGCAAAAAGTAAACGCTAATTTTTTCGTAAATTCGCAATTTAAACAAAATTGAAAGCTAAGATTTTAACCAAATTTCCAGAATCATGTATCGATAACGTGATCCAACTACTGGAAAATTTTTTAAAAAATTGTAGGACACAATTACGAGAAAAATATGAAGTTTGAAATTGTACCTCCAAAACTGACTTCGAAGTTTGGACTGCTTTTGCGTCGCCCATTGTAGCATTTATCCCGCCAAATTTCACGAAAATTGTCTGTACGTCGTAAAAGTAACGCCTGCCAAGTTTCATTTTGTATCGTTAGACAACAAAATAATTGTGACCGTTGATTTGAATTGAGGTTTTGGTCCAAAATTTTACAAAATCCCAAAATTCACGTTTTTCAAAATTATAGAAAATCAAACCGTACATATTTTTGTGAAACCTCTCGACAATCAAGTTAGATGCTTTCCTGTCAGCTTTGATATCTGCGGAATAAATTTTTAAACTAAGGTACCTTCAAGTCTCCGGACGATTCTGGAAGAGTTTAACGATGCGCCTTAGACGCGCTGTTTATTTCGAGTGAGACACCTTAAAAGTCAATACCATCTGAGTTCCAATAAAGATTTCCGATTTAACGGCACAAAAGCTGATTTGTCACTGTTAGTACCAAAGTATCCTCAAAGTACAAATTTGTATTTTACTTGAGATTAACGACACTGAACGATTTACATGCTCGGTATTTACCATGGTCTGCGCATGTTAAATTTTCTTAACGCCTCGCACATGGAACAGAGCGACAAAGAACTACTAGTCATCAGAGAGAGATATCAATATTTACTGATTACATCAAGGGGTTAATCATCCGTTAACCCCGTAAAGAACGCTTGAAAGCATCAAGTTGGAAGCTTTTTCTGCTATTGTGGATCTTCGTTGGATTGAACTGGATAGTTTTCAATAATATTGTGGACAACACACTCATCGTAAGTGTCTTTCTACTTTTGTGGTTCTCTTTCTCCTGATTAGGAGATTTCACGTACCTGAGGGTACTTTTTTCAAGGACTGTTTATTCAATTTTCTTTAAGAATCTTTTCAGTACGAAGGCCTAATACTTTAGAATTGTCCCTTCCGCAGTATTTTCGTCAAACCAAACAGAGTATTTCACGTGATGACGTAATTTCAGCTATCAGTCAGGTCTTGGGACATGAATTGCCTAAATCTGTTATGTGTTCAACAAGCTAGTTCTGGATATAGTTTTCGAGTCACGTTCAAGGATGGCTGCGTTCGCCAGCGTGAATTATTACTTAAGCCTGGTTCTCACTAGCGACGCAAGCACAAACGCAAGCAACATACGCAGACTCAGTAGGGTACTGCTCATTAGCGGTGCTTGTCTTTTCTCACACCTCGGTGATAAATGCAGTACTGAGTCTGCGTATGTTGCTTGCGTCGCTAGTGAGAACCAGGCTTTAGTTTTTTTTCAGCGACAACGTTAATTGAATTAACTATATACCTATTTCAAAAAAGGTTGTGGCAGCCAAAGGTAATAGGCGAAAGGTAATAGGTAATAGGCAAAAGGAGAGAGTCCATTCCAAAATCGCCAAGAATAGCGAATATGGAATGACTTCTGTTTCTGCTTCTTAATCTCGTCAAGAACATGGAGCTTAGTGTTGAGATAGTTGTTTGTAGTCGATGAAACCATATTAAAAGCCTCCTATCGCCTATGTCGCTTAGCGATTACAACTTTTTTAAAATAGATATATATTCAATCAAATTGAAGATTCTTGAAGCACAATAAATTCTATGAAATAAACACAGTCTACATGTCTCTATAGTGCACGTTCGAGAATTCAATATGGCGCCATACATAGCTTAATATG
Source organism: Stichodactyla mertensii (assembly GCA_011800005.2). Taxonomy (NCBI): domain Eukaryota; kingdom Metazoa; phylum Cnidaria; class Anthozoa; order Actiniaria; family Stichodactylidae; genus Stichodactyla; species Stichodactyla mertensii. The sequence continues at coordinate 1,351 of JAAAQI020133662.1, read as the reverse complement.
CACTTGTGCAAAGATATAGAAAGCTGTGGATGCGAATAGACCTTATTCGCTTGGGCGTATTTGTTTTCCCAATACAGGTCACGTGTCATTCCTTTGGGACTTTTTCCTTTGTTTAATGGTAACGCTTGAGAGGATACATTAATATGGATTAACCTCAAACAAAGAATCGTATTCCCAAGAGGTCTGAATTGGGAAAACATTACGCCCAAGCGAATTAGGTTTATTAACGTCCAATTATTGCGATATTACCATCAAGCACGAAAATTTGGTCAAAATATCTCAAACAAACTACTGAAATTTTTTACTGAATTTTTCAAGGAGTATTAATGGATTTTTCAAGCACGTTTTTACAATGTTTCGATTTTCAAGGAGTTTCAAGTGCCCTTGAAATTACATTTTAATTTTCAGCACTTTTCATGGAATTCAAGGACCTGAAGGAACCCTGGAAGACATTTTCGTGCGAAAATCTGGCAAATTACCAGATGTTTTCTCAATATTCACAATGAGGTTTTATAGCAGTAAAGTTTAGATTTGTTTTCTTCAAAGTCAACTAATGAATATAGTGTAACAATCGACTTGCTTTTCAGCATGCTCCTTTATCAAGTGCATATAACTTTTAAATTCTAAATTTATTGATGTAGGAATTGATTGAAAATGAATAGTAAAAGCTTACTTTGTTGTGCGGGAAATGCCTGACATGAACGCAGCCTGGAAACAAAGAATTCAGAATTAGAGTCGCTAGACAATGCTGCCTTTAATAGCTGTTATTACGGCTGTATGCAGATGAGATGCAAATGAGCCGTTAAGCATTGTATTGACCATATAGCCTCGCTTGAATGATTCTTAAAACAAAAGAAAATCTTATTGCGGGCTCAGCTGTAATAGCAGCTATTAAGACTTTTGTGTAAAGTAAATTAATATTTTAGGGCCTCCAGGCCGTTTGTTATCCATAACTATAACTATTCCACATATAAAAAGAGTCGATGATTATCTACGTTCGATAGACGGTTTTCACACACTCAATACATAATCATCGATAACTTTTTGTGTCGGAAGAAAGAGCGTGGTAAATAGCAATAGTACCATTGTTGTCGGCAACTCTTTCACAGATTGAAAAAACGAATTGTCAACAACAAAATTTGCGTTTTGTTATCGATAACTAAATGAGTTTTCCTTTTTGAAAACGAAAACTCAGTTGTCGTCGATAACTTGCATTTTCACAATTTGTTATCGATGACTTCTTCCACAGACTGGATTTTTAGTTGTCGATAGCTTTTTATGTGGTGTTTAATAAACGAGCAGGAGTGTTTTATCAGGTTTTAAAACCACGAGGCGTAGCCGAGTGGTTTTA
>JAAAQI020133651.1:0-13151 GCA_011800005.2 Stichodactyla mertensii | reverse complement strand
CTTTTCCAAAACTTTTTAAAAGCCTATTGACTCAAAATTCCAAAACTGCTGACCAAAAGTGCCAGCGGGAATTGATTTGCAGCAGGAAAAAAAAAAAAAAAAAAAAAAACCATCGGCGTTTTTAATTAATACGACGAAAACAGTTATTTACAAGGTAGGAGCTCGACAACCGACAAAAAAATCATAACTTTTCCATAGCCCAGTGGTCAAAAAAGGAATTTTCCAAAACTTTCCAGGCCCTGGAAAAAGGTATTATCAATTTCCAAAACTTTCCAACACTTTCCAAAACCCGTACGAACCATGTGCTTATGTCGCTACTGAGGACCAGGGTTTAACATCATTTGATTCAATCTATCTCTTTACCTTTCACAATTTTTATTAACGACTTGACTATTTGAGGCTTCCAATCATAATCTTTTCTAAAAAAGAGAGAGAGAAATATCGAAGCAAACGAACATTAGAAATAGTTAATGGAATGAATGAATGAATGGACAGATGGATGGGATGGATGAGATGGATGAGATGGATGAGATGGATGGATGGATGGATGGATGGATGGATGGATGGGAGGGAGGGAGGGAGTGAGGGAGGGGTGGATGGATGGATGAATGGATGGGTGAATAGTCCTTGGTCCACTACTTCTTCGTTCAGATGTTTGAAAGTTCTTACCTTTTAAACGCATCATAACTCTCCTTGACTTTTAGAGGCTTTACTTCAGTCTTCGTTCCCAGATATCTGGACTACAAATAACAATAAAACCACCTGACTTGACAGATTTAGATTTCTCTTATTTAACCCTTTGAAAATCCTTCTTCAATTTAACTATTTGTGTATTTATCTATTGTTTGGGCTCCCTGTGGTTTTACCTGGACATTACTGGTCTTTTTGTGGATGGGTGGTGGTTTGAAGGTAACTAGGTTTGGTATGTCATGTCCACTTTTATGGTCTTCACACCATTCCTTCGAGTCACGTGGGTAAAACTTGTCAGGTCTCTGAAAAACACCAAAACAATTTAACATTCTAGAATGGTTTTCCAAAAAAAAAAGAAAAAAAAATCTCAACTCGAGTTTGCAGTATTTGATTGGCTTCAACGTCACTGACAGAGATCATTTGTATATGCCACATGAATTTTCAACGTCATGAGCTCACAAGCAAGTGTCAAAAACTGTCACATTTTAACAAATAACAAAATAAAAATACTTTATAAAATTAGAATAAATACCAATTAAACAGATGAGTAACGAATTTGGTCATTCTAGAAGGATTTTCATAGTCCAAAACATTTATCTATCTGATTCCGTGTTTATAACATTTGAAGGGCTTGAACGTCACTAGCAGAGATAATTTATTCATGCCACTTGAATTTTCAACGACTTAATAAGCTCACAAACAAGTCTCAAAAACTGGTGCATCTTACCAATAACAAAAGAAAAATGCCTTAAAAAATTAGAATAAATTTCATTTAAACAGATGTTCAACTTGGTCATTGTAGAAGGTTTTTCATAGCGTAAAAAAATTATTCATCTAAACCCATGTTTGCAACATTTGAAGGGCATTCAATGTTTCCATGTTTTCTCACAACTTAAAATGTTTGTAAGTCCTTAAAGATTTTAACTTTTTTCTTCAAACTTTCACTTTTACTTAGATAAACATCTTCTCTCGAATAGAAGACCAAAGTTTTATGAAACATTAAAACTTAAAACATTATGCTGCCGCCTGAAAGAGGTCAATAGGATTTTTTTCGATCACAAAAATCATGCTTTGCGCGCCTAGTCTGATTTCAATCTTAGCCGTGGCAATTGTAAAATCTGATTGGCTAATTTTAAAGGAGCCTTAGGTTTAGGGCTGTCCACAAGTTGCTCCAAAAAGTCAAAAAAATTGCTCATAATTTCCCATTAAAAGTTGCTCAAAAGTTGCTCAAAGAATCAAAAAATTGCTCCAAAGTTGTTCGAAAAATCTTAACGTTTCTAATTAATTTGATGATTTTTCATACAGTAGAATTGCACCTTTGTCAGCTTTAATAACTTCTCAACATAAATTTCAACATCCCTACTTAGGTTTAAAACTCTGCCTGTGATTGGCTGAAAAGCTCAAGGTGGCCTCTACTGAAATTGTCTCACTATAATACTCACCTTGCGGGTGTATCTTGATGTACGCAAACTTTGTTGGGAAGGCAGCGGGAGAAAAGTTACGGTTTTGGAAGTCGCTGCTGTTCCTGGTAGAGGAGGTAGAACCACATCGCGTGATACACCACGTGATAACACACCACTGTCAGCAGTGACCTGAGGAATGAACAGCACTACTATGAATTAAGAGCCGGGAAAGGATTTAAATTCCAAGATAGTTTCTCAATTTTTAACTTCATACATCAAACCAATTTATAACGTGGATTGTTTTCTGTTGTACTATGACGTCATCGCTACTGCGTATTCTATGACGTCACGCTTTATAAAAACTTAGAAAACAAGAATGCATTTGGTCGGTGACTTCAAAATACGCTACCATTGATAGTTATTGCTGGTTTTGCAGAAAATGGCAATTTGGAATGAAAATACTCTGCTGGTTTACGTTGAACCGTATGTTAGAATGAACAGAATCATTTCCGTTTTCCGTAGGAACGACCAAGCGGAGCCTGTTAAATAGTTAAGCCCCCCCCCAAAGGAAACAAGAAAAACAACTATGTGAGTTTCATATCAAAATTTATTAACGGTCAATTGTATCCAGTCCGTGAGAATTCAATCACCAAATCCTAGTTTATTCATTACCAAACTCAGAAATCTCTTACCAAAGCGGTCGTGGTAGGTCTACCATCAAGAGGCGTTTCAAGCTCTTGAATAAAAGGAATATATATTATATGTTAGGGCATGTACTAACTTTTATAGTCTGCAATGGACCACTTGAAACCAAATGTGAAAGGTGAACGAAAGAAAGAAAGAAAGAAAGAAAGAAAGAAAAAAAGGAAGGAAGGAAGGAAGGAAGGAAGGAAGGAAGGAAGGAAGGAAGGAAGGAAGGAGAAAAGAAAAAACGAAAGAACGAAAGACCGAAAGACCGAAAGAAAGGAAAGAAAGAAAGAACGAAATGAATAAATAAAGAATAAATGCAAGTAAGTAAGCAAGAGGGGATGGAAGGAGGGAGGGAGGGAGGGAGGGAGGGAAGGAAGGAAACCTTACCTTCTTGTTTTCCCATAACTGTCTCCATCTTCTCGTCTTTAGGGATTGGGTCGATTGTAGCCTGAGTAGCCTGGCCTATTGCGTCATACATACGATGAAGACGAACCAACAGCTTGTCTAGTGCTAGTTTCTATCAAAAAATAGAATGGAATGTTAAACGTGTTGTTTGTTTTCTGTTTAATATTCGTAACTTCCTTCATATTCCTTCTTCCTTAACCAGCCTGACCTTAATTGCATAAATCGAAAAGGGTTATGGGCACCTCCGGAAGGGTGCATTACACAAGGCTTGTCTTTGCTTTCAAGCAAAATAATATCAGGAAATTTAAATTTTGAGAAATAATGCATTTTGCGCCTCGATTCCAAAGCACGTGGAAAAGCTAAACACCAAACAATTTTCAAAACTGCGATCAATTTCCAAACGAAGGAAGGAAGGAAGGAAGGAAGGAAGGAAGGAAGGAAGGAAGGAAGGAAGGAAGGAAGGAAGGAAGGACTTACGTGTACGTCGATTACGCTGTTGACTTTCATGGGTTTTTCTTTCCATGGAAGATTGGATTCGAATTGTGGTTTGTCTAAAAAGAATCAAAGTCAAAGTACACATTGGGTAAAACATTTTATATTGACAGAAATTTTGATTTTGTTGGAAGTCCAGGGTGGCTCAGCGGTAGCGCATTTGTATCTGAGAAGAGTTCTTGTTGGGTTTCCTTCTTGATTCGAGAGTTTTTCTCCGTGTTCTCCGGGTTTTATCCCTCCGCAAAACCCAACACGCACTAAATCACCTTACAACTTTTTCTTATCGTACACAACAGTTGCAAGCAAGTTGTAGGGTTGATTTACACCAAGCAATTCGTGTTGATAATACAACAGTTGGAAGCAAGTTGTAGGGTTGATTTACACCAAGCAATTCGTGTTGTAAGCATGGCGTAAGCAAATCGTATGCGACAGTTCTAAGCAAAAGTTATGTCGTGTAAACCGGCCTTAATGACAAATTAGTTTTTCAGCTTTCGTTGTTATGAAACAACGTGGGTCATTCACAGAGCAAGGCTCCAATCTAAGGTGAAAGACAGCCCAAAATAGAATTCGAATTTAGAAGTTGATTTTTGCAAACGGAGGAAAACCCTCAAAGCACAGTAGAGAACCAACAAACAACTCTACTCACATGTGATAGCAGGTCCAGGGATTGAACCCACGACAACAGCGGTGAGAGGCAGCGCCTCCCTTCATATCATCCAACATAATTGAGGGTCAATTGCCTACGACCCCTCCCCTCCCCTAGAGAAATACACACACACCTTTGGAGATAAAACTTTCCTGTACTGCTATACCAAGGGCATGCCATGATCGGGGGTCCATTGCCTGCATGTACTTAGACCACTGAAACTTGTGGTGGTCCATATCCCAGTACTCATATCTGTCTTCAGGCTCCTGTTGGTGTTCCTTTTCTTCGCTGATGTCTCTCCTGCTTTCATGATCAGCCTTGTGGTCCTCTCGTTTTATATCTGTTACCTCGTGTTTCTCTTCCGGCGCTAAATCTGACATTGTTGAAGTTTGATATCAAAGTAATGAACAGAAAAATGAATATGAAGGAGGTGGTGGTGGTGGTGATGATGGGGGTGGTGAAGATGGCGATGATATGGTGGTGTTTCTGTTGGTTATGATGAAGATGATGAAGATGATGATGATGATGGAGATGATGGTGATGGTGACGATGGGGATGATGGTGAAGATGGAGATGATGATGGTGGTGGTGGTGGTGTTGGTTATGATGGAGATGATGATGATGGTAACGATGATGATGATGATGATGATGATGATGCTGATGGTGGTGGTGCTGCTGCTGCTGATGATGGTGGTGCTGCTGCTGCTGATGGTGGTGGTGGTGCTGCTGCTGATGATGATGGTGCTGCTGCTGCTGATGGTGGCGGTGATGGTGACGATGGAGATGATGATGCTGATGGTGATGATGCTGATAATGCAGATGATGCTGACTTGATGATGAGACATTTTAACAGCACGGCAAGGAGCTACCGTTATTTTAACGATTTTAGGAAATCCTTCTCCTCTTTATTTGATTTATCGATCGCTTCTTACAGGTCCGACCATGTCGTAAGTGGTTTACCTGGTGCTATGGTTTGTTGCTTGTGTAGTTTTTTCTCACTCTCCTGAAGGTTGTGTTCAGGTTCGACCAACGAACTGATGATAGATTCTGTAGTGCCATCATCGGCTTCTGCATCTGACAAAGGCTCGGGACTAGAGTCATCCCCTCCATCGTACAGATCACTATCAGGAAGTGCAGTACTGAAAAATCCTTTGAATGAGGGACTTGACGCACGTGGACGTTCACTTTTCTTCTTTTTCTTTCTTTTTTTCTTACTACATGTATAACGTTAAAATTATAAAATATACCTATAGACCTTCTGGGCGTGGGCGTAATGTTTATCCATTTCAGATCACGTGTCATTCCCTTGGGTTTTATCTCTTTGTTTCTCGGAAACGCTCGAGTAGAGCGTTAATATGGATGAGCCTCAAACTAAGAATCTTATTCTCAAGGGATTGACACGTGGTCTGAAATAGGAAAACATTACACCTAAACCAAGAAGGTCTATTCGCCTCATGTCAAGCCGGTTATCCGCAATCCGGAAAATCCAACACTTGGAATCCAGTATCATTCCGAATTTCCTTACATGGGGTGAAAAAAAATGAATCTGTGCACACAAGCATCTTGTAAAAATAGGTCCGTGTTCCTAGAAATTTGCCTGCGTCTCGTTCCTGGTGAGCGTGGCAACAAATAATTTTTGTTCCTAAGAAGCCTTTTGCGAACGGTACAACTATAGAATACCCCGCAAATGATATGCACAACTTAATCCGTTATTGTTCTTCTATTGTTATTGCGTCGTTTTCAAAAGACTTGCTTCAATCTAAAACAATGTGGCGGGGTATTCTATAGTTGCTTCCTTTATTTACTGGCAAATGCGTAAAGGTTTGAGATCCTTTTGGAATTGATAAGCAACCAATTTCAACCCCAAAACGTTGTCCCTTTCGTGGGAAAGTCCCTCCATTCCACAGGCGTTTGAGGCATATTTGATGTTCATGCAGGTTTAAACCATCTTATTTTTTAACAACTTTATTGAGTGGCGCATTTTTGCGGGCTAAAATAGAAAAATTAGCGTTTAGCCCTCTGTCATCAGCCAATAAGAAACGAGAAAATAATCTGTCCAGCCAATGAAATGAGTGAAGCCATTCAAATGTTAGCTCGCTTGGTGCCATTTTTTCGCTCGCTGGCCTCTGCGGCATCTCGAGAACTGTTCACGAAATCATGCAAAAATGACAGAAGAATCAATAGAAAAGCAAAATTTCCAGTCCTCAGAGCTAGGGGAAGAAGATCTTAAGAAACTCGAAGAGGAATCGGTTACGAAAATACTAAGAATCGAACATTACTGGGAGCAAAAAAGTTTCAAAGAATATTGGCGCTTGAAGAGAAAAATGTTAGGGATAAACACCGAAATGAGGACGATATTTTGAAAAAAGGTATTGCCTTTTAATCCTTTTTAAATACCCTATAAAGTTATTATTAGTAACAGAGTTGATGTTCTTGGGGGCGAATATGTTTTTGGCCTTTCTCAGTGCTCATTTTAATCCTTTCTGGGCACGGGCAAAAATGTGTCAGAGTCGGGCCAAAAACATTTACACTCGTGAAAATCAACTCTGTTGTTATAATAAATGATAAAATCTGCCTGGAATTACATGCACATGTACATGTACCTTGTAGGATACTGTTTGGTAAGGATTACATCTTGTTTTTCTTCCTGTGCAGGACTAGTTGGCTCAAGCACAAGTTTAGCAAAGTCCTCTATTGCAGCGATGGAGTGTTCATTGTAACCATGGAGATCATCATCTGTACCAAAGTATCGCTGGCGTTGGCTATCCGTTAGCCTATCCCATAGTTCTGCTGATATACAGGACTTTTCTTGGATCTATGAAATCAAAAAGGTGTGTCAATAATACAAAAAACAAGTATCTGTCTGTCTGTCACGATCAAAATTGGCTCATTGCTATTTAAGGAGAGTAAATAAATGAATGTTTAATCATATGAATGAGTAAGTTGATGGGAAAATAAATGAATAAGTGAAATGGGAGAATGGATAGAAGGAACTGAAGGGTGAAAGGATGGATATGGAAGGAAGCATTGATGGATGGATGGAAAGATACATGTATGGCATACTTCATACATGTGTGAAGTATCAATTCACTCACATGTTGTTCATTGCTTTTAATATTCAACTGACAATAGGCCCTTGTAGTTGCCAGAACTTTTTCAAGTCTTTGTTGAAGCCACTTGACCCTCTTTTTAGCAATCTCAACCTGCAGTGCCAAATAATTAACAAGAATTCAGGAATCTGGTAGAATTTCATATTTGATGTACTCATAAATATCTCATTTAACTATAAATCAGTACTTATAAAGACTGACAATCTCAAGGAATTTTTCAAATGATACTATTTTAATTTTGTTTTCATCAAACAAGATCAAATTTCTCTAACTCTTGTTGAATATTAGTCAAGATACAGAATCCTTAAAATTACTTAAATGAAAGAATAAAATATATCGTTTGAAAGCAATAACACATCAAGGTTAATATTTTCTTTCTTTCTATTCTAATAAGAAACTTTTTGAGCATTTGTAAGGCATCAATATTCATATCGTCTGTATGTCCACAACACCTCATACATAAGTACTTACCCCATAGTCAGATTTGATGGATTTTTCAAGGTCCAGTCTGGCATATGCCAGTTCATTCCGAATCTTCATTAGTACCTAGAATGTACACATGCAATTACAAACAAAACCAAAATCTGATTCAGTATTATATAGTGTTTTGTTAAATTAAGGCAAATTGAAATTAAGAGAATTATAAGGCCCAGTAATTCAGATGCAGAACTTTTGCTGGGTCAAATCTATTACAAATTTGTTAAATCTTTTCTACTCAAACATTATCATCTCATGTACACTGACTTTGGCTTGGCAAAAGTTTGACTTCTGAACTGGGCTTCATAAGAAAAACAAGGCATGATCAACAGCCTGCCATGTTGGAGGTAACTTAGTACAAAAGGATTTGTTACATCTCATCTAAAAATATGTCCAAGCATACGCATATTACACATCTCTTTACTAATGTTACTTGTACCTGAAACATAACCAATAATTCCTGACTCTTGTTTAACAGAGCCTGCAATTCTTCTTCTCTTCTATCAGTGTTTCCCTGGGTGTATAAAATAAAAACTAATTCAGTTTCAATTATATGCATATAAAAAGGTCTTGTTAAATTAATTCTTTAAACTATTCTTGACACAACAGCATGTTGGTTTTATTTGTTTCTGAACATTAAGTTGCTACACTCATAATCCTTTTTCTTCTTTCTTTTAAGTTTTTATCTTAGTTAAGTTTATTTATTATTTCCTTTTTAGTTAAATAAATTATGAAAAATTATTTAGTAATTGATATGCTATTTTATTTATTTCAGTTCCATTTTCCTCATTATTTCTTACTTTCTTCCTGACTTTTTCTCTACCTTTCATATAATTTTATTATTAAATTATTAGTGTGAAACTTTGTTTCCGTTAAGTCAAATCAACACTGTATCTGCTAAATATACCTCAGATTCTTTCTCTAAGTGCAGTAAAATCCTATCAATCATGTTCTGAGTGTCTTTAATCAGCAAAACCTAAAAGTATATAGAGAGACAAGTCATGGAGTCAATTGCATTTTTCCATTTCCTCACACTATTGTCATTATTACCAATATACGTGGCTAAACAGAAAACTGCCCTCTTGGAAACACACGCTCAGCGGGCCGCAAATAACTCGAGGGGGCTGTTAATGACATTATCAGCCCTACTGGTGATTGGACTTTGGTTTGTCATCAAATGGATTCTAGCCACTTATAGTTTGGCCTTGTTTATTGATAATAATGATAATAAAATGACTTTTGGAGGACATATTGTTTATTTGCGCCCTTGTAGTGCCATTTGCGTCCCTTGCTACGCTCGGGCCACAAATGACACTATGTGGGCGCAAATAAACAGTATGCCCTCCTAAAGTCATTTTATTGTCCTAATAATCTCAGTCTTAACTCCAATGTACTATATGGTTGCTGTTAGTTATACTAATAGACCATTTGCATAATGACATCATTTTACTTATCACTACCAGAATGATTTGTCAAAATGCTAATGCTACATTATGACTGTTCTACTCACCAGGGAACTAAGAGATAGAAGCCACTCAAAGCATTCAGATCTTGGTATTAAATTATGCCATCATTTGGCCATTACCCAACCCAGATTTTTAACAAAAGTCATCAAAGAAAGAATTAAGAAACTGTGTCCACTCTATGCACTATCAAGTAAATATAAAGCCATTGGGGAGTAGGAAAAGCTGGGCCCACAAGTATCAGTGAGGGGTTTGACTTTAATTTGTGCTGTCATGTACAGTGGATAGTGCGCAAACACTAAAAGCATGAAACAGTACTTACTAGATAGTACAAAATAGCAGTAATTAAACAAAGGATTTTGTACTTTTTGGCACTATATAGTTACTAAGTTGTTTCATGGTCTTAGCGTCAGCACTCAGCATAAATCTTATCAATCAAGTGTGAGGGCCCTTATATTAGTTATGGACTGAGTTTTTTCAATACCTCATGGCCCAGGCACAATTAGTGCATGGAACATGAGAGTGGAAAAAAAATGAGGGTCCATAACTTACATGGATGTATGCACCCGCAAGCATTAACAAGATTAATAAGATGTTTATCTTACTGCAACACAATCGAAAGACAAAAATAAGGTCACTGGTCTGTACTGTAAGTTATGGACTGCAAATTGACCAATGAGAGTGCATGAAATCACCTTGGCATATAATATTGATACTTACAACATAACATGTCATTAGTTGTTTAGTACAGTAGGCAAACAGATCACGATCATGACGAGTACTGTTAAAACCCCTTTTCAATCTACACATCTTATAGCACATGAGTACCACCTTTCTCTATACAAGAAAGATTTCTATTGAATACTGACACATGAAGTATGGAATTGATCCCCACAAAAGCTTTCCATCTAAAAGAAGACAGTGTTAAGCTTAGCTACAGGGCTACCATGTTTTGTTAATACCTGTTCTTCGATTAGTGCCTCAGATCTCTTAGTTCGATCTCGGCTTGGCTTCATGTTGACAGGGCTTCCCTCCTCACGATTGGAGGACCTCGTTGATCTTTCCCTTGGAGTCCTTGGTGTCCTTGGGCTCACGCGACTTGCAGACATATTTTCTTCTTAGCTTCTCCAATAGGCTCGTCCTTAATTCTTAAAAACAAACACAAAAACAAGTTTATTGTTACAATTCTTGATTTTAAAAACTCCTTAGAGATTCACATTCAACAGGATTTAAATTATACCTTGTATGTTTTACCCAAATTCTGTAATTATTAGAGAATAGACATTTTTGTTGCCTCCCTTGTTTAGTTTTGTTCAATCATCCGCCATATTGGTTTGAAGAAGTTACCATGGTGACGTACCGGAAGTACACATATTCATATACCGGAAGTAAAGCTCGATTACCCAGAATCCCTCTTTCTTTACCGGAAGAGATCGTGCGTGGCTCGTGCGTGGTGAATCGGGTGAAAATATAAACCCAAAAAACAAGACGCAGATATTCTACTTTAGTCTGGCGTTAAAACACTTTTTGTCCTACTGCTTAAGACCGGAATCTTAAGAGCTAAACAGATAGAGAGAGATCGAAATAAGCAACAAGAAGCAAACAAGCAAAAAAAGAAAAAAAAAACGATAACAGTTGCAAAGAAGTTTATTATCAATATTCACTGTACCGCGAAATAATATCTGAAAACTGCATAACAAGACCCATTGTAGTCTTTTCAAGTATCATTGGGCTACCTATGTTATTGCACAGGGAGCCCAAGCTTGGGTTTTGTGAATGTCACAAAAAATTAAGAGGAGAGGGAAATTTTTAAAAAGTGATTTAAGGAAACTCTAGAGGGTATGCCAATTCTATAAAAAAGCTTTATGGCATAGTTGTTTCTATATTTCTTACTTTTTAAAAGACATTAAAAAAATCCAAGCTTGGGCTCCCCGTGGTCTGTTCATTCATAGCCTCGTTTGGATGTAATATATTCCCAATTACCGCTGAAATGCGGGCACATATTACAAAATGGCGTCTTCCACGAGGAAGGAAAGTGATGACGAAGAAACTACATTTAAATCCTTGGTATGTTAAGATACACGTGGAATTTTGTTTCAAAATCAATGTTTAACGATGGAGGTATCCTACTGTGACATTTTTTTTTTCATTCTTTCGTAATTTGGGTTGATATTTTAGGGAATTGTGGACTCACTCTGTGAAGCATGTCATCAGCTTGGATGGAAAATACCGACAGTGATTCAGAAAGAATCCATTCCAGTAGCTTTGCAAGGTAATACTTCTGAAGTGTGGGCAAAATAAGTCTTTTCTGTGACTCTGCAGGTCAGAAGAGAGGTATCACAGACTTGCATCTATGAAATTATTTTCTCAAATTTCATTGTAAAAGGGCGCATGTCACACTAGTTGAATGGGCTTTCAGTAATTTTTAGTGCCAGAGATCACTGAGATCGCTTGAAAACCGGTTGAAGCAAGTTATTTGTGAAATCACTGCCAAAATGCCTAGGCTAGGGATTTTTGCTGAACACTTGCCTAGGGACCTAGTGCAGGGGCGGATCCAGGGGGTGTCCCTAGGTGCACCGGACACTCCCCCAGGGGCCAAGCGTGAGATTTTTTTTCAGCAAATATCTAAGTCTTATTATTATTCACGACTTCTATTTCTCAAATCTTTTCTTAGTAATGGTTGCAGAAGATTAAATCTAAAAATAAATTTAAGTACAAATTAAATACATGTAAGTCAGAACAGGATTATTTATGACGTAACTATATTGTCACATTTTCTTTTCGGACACTGCCCTTGCAAATTTCTGGATCCGCCCCTGTAGTGAAGGTTTGAAAGCTTTTGATCCAACCCATGTGGCAAAACCTCTGATGTATGTCCAGTAAATATGATCAATGAATCTGTAACCTTTTCAGTATGCTCTCCCTAGAGTGGAGTTTTTGAATAAAACCTCGTGGACGGTTACCATAAGTTTTTGAATGTGTTGATGTCACGGTTTCAAGTTTCAGGGATGTGCACATGCTCTGTCAATGGAAAAGTTGTGGATTCAAAAATATCCAGATACAGTACGTGTGGATAACGCCTAAGTTAACTACATCATTGCTCATTATCAATCCGAAATAAGAACATGTCCAGTCAAACTTTTTCTTACTGTTCACTTTGAACAATCAACAAACAAACAGAAACAACAATCTTGGACAAAACTGTTGGAACATTTTCTGATTCTGTTTTTTTGGTACTGTACACAAAATGACCAGTTTTACATCATTTCCCCCTTCTCCTATCTCAATGTTGGTCCCAGCGGTTTCATTTGGTGTTCAGCAACCAAAATGAACATTGAAGGGGGAGGGGGTGGGGGTGGGTTGAGCAGAGTCTCACTTAAATTTGAATAGCATGCATTGGTACAAGCAGTCCCAACAGCTTTTGTCCAAGATTGAAGGTATGACCAAGGTAAAATTTATATGGCTGTTTACCATAGATGTTAACCAACCATTGGTTTCATGCTCTTAGCCTCAAGGTGTTGTGTGAGATAGGCTAGATTGACACTTAGAAGCTAAGAATTAAAATATTAGAGTATGTGGTTATAATATGCTTTTTGCATTTACTTCGCTGAGGTTTTGACCAACATGGTCATCTTCAGGGCAGAGCCGAAATGAGGAATACACAAAAATGTGAACAAACAGCATATAAGTACGTGTACAATAGACCTTTTACCAAAATGGTGGCCGAAATTTCAAATAATTTAAAATTAGAAAAAAATACCAGCACTAGAAAGAG
>JAAAQI020133640.1:0-13152 GCA_011800005.2 Stichodactyla mertensii | reverse complement strand
CAACTTCTAAATTCCATTTGGAAATCAGTGGAAGAAGAGCCACTCTGTGGAATCCACTGCAAATTCCTATTTTTATTTACATTGGACGTCCTACCACATTTAGTTGACGTTCGGTCCAAGAATTTTCTGAGTTGATTGATAATACTTTCAGTTACCTGGTTTTCTAATGCTTTGTGCAGCGTTTCGATATCGATGGGTTCGTCTTCAAGTACAAAGTCTTTGATATGATTCATCAGTACTGTTTCTTCTGATGCAGACATGATTCTTTCTCTTAACCACTTCACCTTGCGTACACTTGTCAGGCTAGTGTTGGTCAAGTGAGGTACCGGCTACCAAAAATAATATCAAATGTCAATAAATGCATTCTATGCCTTAACGGAACTGAGAGCAAAAGGATTTGCACAACGAACGATTTCCAGTTGCATAAGGCGAAAAATAGAGAACAATTTGTCTATTAAACGACAGAAAAACTGCCCACTGCTTTGAATAGCCAACGGACTCAATCAAGAGTGAATTTTCGAGATGGTACAAGTCTGTCCTTGATTTCCAATAGGAAGGGGTCAAAGTTATCCTAAGACCCCCTTGATACACCCCTGATTTGTGGGACAAAACAAAACTTTTTTCCCATGTCACTCCCAAAGCCCTTAGCGGGACCCCCTTTGTCAGTTTCAGAAGTGGAGTACATACTTTATCTTGCTGTACTTGGTCATCAGCAGTTGGTTCTTCATCGTGTGATTCCTTTTTTGTAACGCTACTCTCTCCTTCATGCAACTCGTTCTTTTCCTCTGTAGTGGATTTTTCTTGTCCTTTTGATGTTCTCTTGTCTCTAATCATTTTACGTACGATCTGCACCCATCTTGGTATGGTACTCTTTATTTTCAGTCTTGTTAAGGTGTTGACCTCGGTGGATACAGCAGGCCGAAGAACAGTAAACAAGAACCTGCACCTCTCTATTGCTGGCAGACAAACTTCCTCGTACGATCGAGAGGATTCTTGGCGAGCCTGTTCAGAAATAATGGAGCAGATAATGACTTTTAAACGGCTTTTGATCTGGACCAATCAAAACTTTCACGAGTCGACGATCACATAAAAGCCCAATCTCTATTCATTCTACTGCCGGGAAGTTATGGTTAACATGAAGTACGTATAGGAAGTTTGCATGTTACATCATCGCGGCCATGTTCGGTGTTTTCACCAAATGATTTCTTATCTGGTCGTTTTGTTTGCACCACCAACATGGTCCCATGTCTTTGTCTTCATTTCATCCCCTATTTGCGATTGGTTGCCATCGTCCAGTGAATCTACTTCTTATTATTAACTAAACATAAAACATTAATTTACCTGACGCACAAGTAAAGTTAAGAGCAACTGAGCAGGGGAGAACCAAAATGGATGCTATTTGCATTAAGAATGATCGTTTTTGTGACCCACCTTGATAAGAGCACACTTAGCTTGGTACACCACCTTCAGGACTTCTGCTATTGGTTTGGGAATGGTTGTTCCCGTATGACCAGGCAAGGCACTGGGTCCAGGATGTGAAGATGTCAGGTCTGGTAGAGATAAGGACTTTGATGATACAGGACTGTGTTCCATGTTTAATGCCATGTTACCTGGAGGAAAAAAGGGTCCGTAAAAAGACAAGAAACTCTCGGATGATAATCAACATTGAATCCTTAAAGCCCGGTCCTCCACCTGGCAATATAAGCAGCATACACAGACCCCAGTTGGGTATTACTCATTAGCAGCACTTGTCTTTACTCACACCTGCTGGAAAAGACCAGCAAGAAGTCTGTGTATGTTACCTTTTTGCTTAGAATCAGACTTGAAGAACACTGATTACTTTATTTATTAATTTGCATAATCAGACATCAAAATGGACAATTGGCAACCAGCCAGCTTTTGAAAAATATTAACATATCTATTTCAGTTAAAAGAACACTTAATAATATTTTGTTTTTGGAAGAATTGAATGCTACATCATCACACAACTGAACACGATAACATGGACATCAATGAACCTTATTTTGGTTATTGACCTGATACTAACCTAGTTCTTGGTGTTTTAGCAGACAGACCATCAACAACCTTCCCACTTTCTCCACGGGATGATCATCATGAAACTCCATCGGCAAAACCATACGTTTGTGTTTACAATATCGGTCAACAGTGGATAGGAACTTCATTGCTGTTGGGTCTTCTACTTTAGTCTCTGATAGTGCTTGTAGGAAAGGTTTGGCTGGGTCTGCTACGCAAGATGACTGACATGTGAACGGTTCACGCTTCTCTACTTTGGTTTCTTTATCGGTACTTGAGGAAGAGAAACTACACAGTGTTAACAAAATATGCATTTTAATGCTCAAGAAAATTGTATTGTCAACCACCCAGGGTGTAAATATTAAGCAATTATTGGATGATGCTGAGTATGATATGAAGAAATATGCAGACCGAGGTGGCTGTTATCTGCCGAAGCCATAGGCCGAGTATGATATAAGGAATTATGCAGACCAAGGTGGTTGTAATCCACCAAAGCCATAGGCTGATGCAGTGAGATAACAGCCTCCAAGGTCTGCATGATTCTTCATATCATACAATAGCCGAATCTGTTAATTGTTTTATTATTCATTAAAAATACATAACATAAAGTCATTATTAAACTGATTTTTCTTTGTTACTTAAGACAATGTTTACAAGTTGGTAAGTGACATCAGAGTACAACCAAAAAAATCATAGGACAATGATGCCTGGGGCCCTGGGCAAGGAGAATTGACCAGGGCTCCTCATCCAAAGTTACACTTGGAGGAAAGGGGTGGGGTGGAATATTTACTACACTAAAATCATGGGTTAAAATTTACCCCAAATACATACATGTACAAACAACAATCAATGATTACAATGCATAAACAGTGTTACAGCATTAAGTTGCATTTTCCTCCTACCTTCTGTTATACATCTTCTCTGCAAAAGAAGGCTCAAGCCCACCTGCAAAGAAGTCACATGAGGTCCACTTCTCACACTCTTCTTCCTGTGCTGATAGTGGTAAAGAATGAGACAGGTGGCAAGCATCTAAACCAAGTAACAAGGCTAGTGTGCGCTCTGAGTCAATCAGTGGTGAAGATACAGTGAGGGCACTATCAAGAGCAAACTCTTGCTCTGGCTGTTGAATGAATAAATATGAAAAAAAAATTCATTAAAAATATCAAGACAGAAAGTTGGGCAAGACAGGAAGTGGCTAAATCTACAGACCCTGAGCTCTTGATTAAAGTAATACAGTTGATTATGTTTCATTCCATGGGGACAAGTGCAATTGTGTGCATATGCAATTAACATTCTTTTTATCAAATTGAGCAAATAGTAAATGTTTTCAGTTGTTACTGATGCTGGAAGCAACAGAGTACTGTTTGAAGATAACTGCAATGAAATAAAATACCACACCTCCACAAAGATGCCAACAAAAAGTGCTTGCATCATTTCACGGGATTCACTTGAGTGTCGTGCTTCTTCAAATGCTTGTGTAGCATCACATGCTGAAAAACCATTGGCACATTAGTATGACATTACAGCCACAGTTGTTATTATGGCAATCTAAAAATTTCATGTTAAAACAATCCCTTTTCAAAACAATAGGCTTACTGGCATAGTGTTGGAGTAGTTCCTTGCCACATGGAGCCTGATGTGAAAATTATAACAATAAGGTTAATTTATAAGGTTATATTTGTTACTAAATTTTGAACCCATGAATGCCAACTAACGTGTGACAGTTAAGAAATGACATCAAATGTCTCCTGTCAACACCCTCTGCCCCCTCCCCCCCCAAAAAAAGGCTAGCAATAATGGTACAAACCTGATCTTTAAAGTCAGACAAGTCATATACTTTTCCATGGATGACCACCCACAGACCACCCTCTTTGTTATGATTCTCAAGATCAGCTGGTCTGATTAGAGTGACGTCACCTGTGCGATGATGAGCTGGTGTTGGGCTCCCTGTGATAAAAGGAAAAAATGCCTCAAGTTACAGAGGTTTTTACTTGATAAATCACGGTTGGAAATCCTACCAAAATGTCCATTTTTTAAATAGAAGTGAATGAACAAACAAACAAACAAATGAATGAATGTACAGATTAGACACACCTATCCCTCCAGGCCAAGCCAAGTCCTCCTCATCCTCCTTGTTTACTCCAGGTGCAAGTTTATTAAACTTATCCAGCATATCAAGTAATCCCCCCAGTACAGGAACTATATGAGCAGCATCCAGTACTGCTGGTAAGGATGTGTGAAGGAGGACAACAGAGGTTAAAAGTTCAGGTAAGAGTACTCCAACATATTCTCTCTGGATGACCTGTGCTGATGCTACAAAGTACCTAGGTCCATTGGCTGCCACTGCGGATGCTACAGGTAATACTTCCCCCACATGTGCACATAGTAGGGTTATGTATTTGTGAAGTAGCAAGGCTGTCCCCATCTCCTTTTTAGAGGGTGGAGAATCTTTATCTAAAAGACAATTTGGAAGAGTATTAAAACTGGAAACTTGCAAATTACTGTAGAAGATTAAAACAATGACACAATCAGTCTATATATTTACACAGCCTCAATAACAACAAAAACAACAACAATGACAAAAGTGGAGTTAAGTAAAGCAGACACTGTAACTTTTTGAAAACAGTAAATGTGCAAACACTGCATTACTACATTCCAAAGTGTGAACCTTGATGATAAATGTTATTCTGATTGTGTTCTTGTTCAACGTTGTTTCCATCAATCATGAATATGTCTTTCCTTTATTCTATTTAATCATTAAGGTTAACATATTAGTGCATTTTTGTACTTGGCAACAGGGAAAAAATAACATTTGCAAGCAATACTCCACTTTCCACCACAGAAATAACTAAGGGAAACAGGCAACTGGCTGCCATAATTTTGAGTATATTTTCATGCAAATTCTTTTACCATTGCTTATGAACCATGGCTTCTCACTGCCTTCTCTCACAAACAGTTTTCCAATAAGCAGTCTCTGTAATTTGAGTAGCAGTTCCACCATAGTTGGTCTAGCAGGAGGGGTGTATGGCCACTGTAATTTTGGAGGTTTCAGTATCATCTCTTGAAAATCTGCTCTGACATGGGTGCTAGATGTCTTAAGAAGTTGCTGCGCAAGGTGCAGGATTGGTACAGTGCTGGCAAAATCTTTTGTTTCAGTGCCTTTGTCTTTATCTTTCTCACTCTTGTAGCTGTTCATTTCATTTTCTATTGCATTTTCCAGAGCTGTCTCAAGGCTGCCATCTGCCATCAAACTGTTGACAAGGAGCTCAGACATAAACTTCTTTCCTGTGTGGAGTGCTGCTGGTTTATCACAAGCTGTTAAAAGAAGTAATGGTGAGTAACATGTTATCTACAGGTACAATGTACTACCAAAATCACTGTCTTTTTCAAAAACAAACTGGTAGGTTTTAATGGCATGGTGCAACAGATAGGTGATGTAGATAGCGAGGAATGTTGTGCAAAGCACAAAGGAATGTAGCTTGGTACAGAAGTGTCACTTGCTACTCAAAGTCTGTGGGAAGATCACAAATACAATTTTTTTTTGCTTCCCTGACTAACAATCTCTTCAGTAACAGCAAATCTTAATTCAGTGGTGAGGGTTTTTCCTTGAATAAATGTTCATCCTTTCTTCATAACTACAAAAAATCTTTATTTGTGATATTCCCACAGTCAGTTGAGTACCAAAGTCACACTCCTGCACCAAGCTACATTTAACAATTATTCCACAAAATTGAGTTGTACATGGACTCATAGCCGATGAAGCGTGACGAGATTGAGTGGAATAATTGTTTTATTATATCCACATCCACTGGATTGCGAGAAATGCAGAATTTTTATTATTTTCAAGTTTAAAAAGTGAAATAATGTCAGCAAAATGATCACTGGATATGAGCTGATATCCTAGTAGTAGAGGAACCAATCAGAGCATGTGATTGCTCATATCCAGTGGATGTGGATATGATAATTCTTTATGTTTCACACAACATTCCTCACTGTCTATGTTACTAGACCTGTCATGGCATGCCATTAAGACATCTGCTGCTTTGTTTTTGAAAAAGACACTTGACTATTGATTTTGGTAGTAAATACTCTCTAGGCCAAATGTTCTTTATTAACAAAATTGATAGCTTCTTGATCCCAGGGAAGTTTAGTACTGAATTCATTAGAGATTGTAAGGAACTGCAGGGTTTGTACTCTTTTCACATTTTTAAATTCCATGACTTTCCATGACTTTTTGTGATTTTCCATGACCAAATTAACTGATACCTTTTGAAAACTCTCAAAATGTTTTTAATTTGTCAACATTTTATGATATTACAATCAAGTTGAAATATGGCACTGTCTGGATTTAATCTCTCATTTCTATTCACAAAATAGAAGATGTCTAGCTATTTCATGTCATGAAAACAATTTTTCATTACTTTCCATGACCTATACTAAATTCAATGACTTTCCAGGCCTGGAAAAATTAAATTATGAAATTCCATGATTTTCCAGGTTTTTCCATGACCTGTACGAATCCCAAACTGATGCACATGAAAGTTTCACAAACATTGATTTAGGTAAGGAAAAAAGCTTTGAAAATTACTGTTGAGGAATGACATGAAATTTGCTCTACAGTACTTACTTTCTATGAGTTGTTCAGTTAATGCTCTTGCCCTTTCTTCTGGGGTAGGAAGAAGTAACATCCAGCCGCTCTTCAAAGCTCCTTGTGCAGATACCTGTACAGTCTTTAGAACACCCTTGTTACTTGCTAGTGTCACAACTTGTTGCTTGAGTGACTGTAGTAATTTACTTCCAACCCCAACACCTAACTCCTCAGAGTCTACTCCCTCTGTAATAGCAGCATGCAGCTGTAAAACATTTATACTTAACAATTAGAGTATGAGTTCGAGTTTTCTATGAGTCAATAGACAGTCAATGAGGCTTGTAGTGCCAAGTTGACTATTTGACCCATAGAAAACAAGAATGAGTAGTCTATTTTTTTAGTAGAAACCCACTAGCATACAACCTTCAAATTCATACCAATATTATTAATTTTAATGTTTTTTTTCAGTACAAACGCTTGGCTTTTTTGCTAGTCTTTATTACTCAATAGTTAGTGAGTACATTAGCCAATATGATTGCAGGATTTGTGATAGCATGCTAGTTGGTTTCTACTAAAACTAGTTAGAGCATATAAAAGGGAGAATTGCATTAGAGCATAAATTGAGGTTTGCTTTGCTATAGCACCAGGGGGGTAATTTCAATTCCTACCTGTAGTCTGAGAAGGTTCAATGCAGCAACAGCTATGCACTCTTTCTCCTGTGGGGGTGGGGGCCAGTCTTGTGATCCTGTCAGATCTTCACTTACTCTTCTTAACAAAGCATCCAAGTACTCAAATGTTTTCTTACTAACATCAACAGTGAAAGGTACTCTAGTACCTACACTCCAGTGGCCCATGGATGACCAAGCAAAGCTCTTACGTATTTCAAAAAATAGAAACAGCATTACTACAAAGGTACTTTATCTTCCTCCTCCTCCTCCACCACCACCACCACCACCACCACCACCACCACCACGGTTTTCCCTGTCATCCTCCTCCTCATAATCATCATGAGTGCCCTTGTAATCATTGTCATCATTATCCTCATTCTCATCATCACCATCAGCATAATCATCATCACCCTTATCATTGTCATCTTCATCTTCATCATCTGTCATCATCATCATCTTTGATTACACATTTATCATAATGATACTCAGCTTTGTCATCATCACCATAATCATCACCATCACTGACAATCATCCACCTTTACTATCACCATCTTCATGAACTCATCTCTACATCATCATCTTCATCAGGACAAAAATAACACTCTTACTTGACAGCATATTGTGACTGTACCTGAGCTGGTCCACAAGCAATCCCAGTGATACCTTTGCCAATCATCCCAGCCACTTGTGTAGGCACAGGTCTGGCCTGACATTCAATATCACCTAGCTGACCTTGGTCGTTACGTCCCCAGCAATAAACTTCACCATCATCAGACACTGTCATGCAGTGTATAGAACCAACTGATACATCAATGATCCTTTTACCATATAGAGCTTCTATGACCTTTGGATGACGGACATGTTCCTCTGAACCATGGCCCAGCCTAAAGCCTTCACCTTTACCCCTGAATAATAGTAAAAAGAAGATTCCACCATTAAAATTTGATTAAAGAAACCTTTTCCAGAATTAAACCCTCAAATTTTAGTTTCAACTTGAGACTCTTAATAGATACTTGTACCTGTAAGTTGAAAATAAGTTTACTTACCAAGTCCATACAGAACCATCTCTAGTTAATGCTACTGAGAACTGTGTTCCACAGTAAACCCTAACCACACCTAAGCCTTGTAATCTGTCTATTGCCTTTGGACTCTTGCACCCCTCACTGCCACCTCTACCAAGTTTCCCATAATCACCATCACCCCAAGACCAGACAGTCCCTAAAAAGCATAGATACTGAATTACATGTACTGTCAAGTGGACTAGAAGAATTTTATTGCATCTACTGCTGCATGAAATAATTATATTAAACAACATCTATTGTATGTATGCTAAAAAAATGGCATCCCAGTATATTGTAATATATTATGTTACATAATATTTGTGTGTAAAAAAAAAATTAGTAACTTCAAAATAAAGGCATTGTACCAAAGGCTGGCAGGATCTAAAAGGTATATTGATTAAGGGGTTCTTACCATCATCAGCTGCAGCTAGTGTATGTGCATCTCCACTTCCACATGCAACATCTATGATATGGTAACCCCTTAGGCCATTCACTAGTGTAGGAACAAGCTGGTCCTCACTACTCCCTGTAATAGGAATAATATATTCTTTTAACACATACAGGTACTTTAATAATACAACAAACCTGGCTACAATATACACTAACTACATGTACCTAACATTTAGATGTATGTTATTTATGAGCTGGCAAATAATGTGTTTATTTTTTTAAGCACTTGTTTCTGGTTAGCAAGTGGAAAGCAGTCAGTGTCTTAAGATAATATTTACCATGGCCAAGACGTCCATAATTGCCTCTTCCCCAGGTATATAACTCTCCTTCAGAAGTTACTGCAGCACTGTGAGTACTACCACAGGAAATCTGAACTACCTCCTTTCCAGCTAGTCCTGTGATGAGAGTTGGCTCATCATGAGCACTACATAGCAGCCCATAGAGAAAATAAGAATAAATGAATCAGTTATGCATAGTATACAGTACAGTACATGAAGGTAGTGAGTGGTCAATGCAAAACACAAATGAATTTGTGACTCCAAGATTTTAATTTCTTGAAAATGTTAGCTATAGTTGCTTGAAATTCAAGGAAGTCTTTTCACAAAATTTTGTACAGGTGTAGATATCATTTGTACCCCCTTTGCACATTGTAAACAGTTCACTTATAATAGCTTATGACTCCTGGTACTTAATACTCTTATTGAAGAGAACAGAATAGCATGGAATGAAAAGGCAGGGAAATTAAAAAAAAGAAACAGAAAAAGGCAAAGCAAAACAAAAAAAGGGGGATGGATGGGCAAAGCCAACATAAATACTAAATGGACTTATATCTGACAAAATTTCAATTTTGTTGTCACCTTGTATCACCATGTCCAAGTTTGCCACCATCCCCACTACCCCATGAATAAACCTCTCCTTCTCTTGTGAGAGCCATGAAATGCTTTCCTTCAGGATGACTGGATACTTTGATGATTTCACATTTTCTGGACAGTGACTCATACAACACTGGTCCCTATAAAATAACATAAAAAGATATATATATGTTATTAAATGGCTGGGAGGTCCATATTGAGAAAACATTTGCCTGAGGTTTTGAAAATGGACTGGGGCCACTGGCTGAGGTCTGTTTTCAAGACCAAGGGCAAATATTTTCTCAATACAGACCGACTTAAGTTGTTTAATAACATTTTTATTTTTTTCCGTTTTGGAATCCCTTCTAAGCCCATGTAACTGTGAGCAGTCTTGATGAGCTGGTCAGTACTGAGAAAAACCAGACTGCCTAACAACCAATCAGTGTATGTGATTCACTAGGGGATTCTGGACTGGAAAAAATAAAAGCTGTTACCACATGAACAAAAATGTTATAAAAGCTATGTTCAAAAATCTTTAGTTTATCAGTATTTATCAGTATTTCAAGATTTTTTATTTAAAAATTTAAATGCAGCACACTTCATAATAAAGGGTAAAACATTTTTGGAGAGTCTTCTGTGCACTGAATGTCAGTTAGATTGAATTTCCATGATATTTACTGTACATTCAAAGGTGGAATAGAATAATCTTTGATAGAAGTGCCTACCTGTCCTTCAGAAGAATATGGGTGCATGTAGACCTTGCCTGCTCTTGAAAGTACCAAGACACATCTTTCAGAGCAGCATATTTGAGTCACTCCAAGTTCTACTAGATTATGTAGGGTACTAGGTCCTGATGGATGACCAGTGTTATCCCAGTTAAGCCATCCAAAGCCTAAAACATCTTGAACAAGAGCAGCACTTGAAACCTAAATAGCAATAACTTGAATTTTACTTCCACTAAAAATGGAGCATATTGTAATTAGGAATGAGTTTACATGTACAAGGTGATCCAAAGGAATCTAGTTAATACCTTTTGATTGGATGATGGTGGAGTATATGGTGCTGCCAGTCTGTCCAAGTGAGAGATTAACACTACAGCAGTGTGTTGCAGCTCAATGAATTCACTGTCATCATCAGGGAGAGCAAGGTAGCGCAGAAAAGATTCTGTTGGACTCACTTTAGGTATTAAAGTTGTTAAACTCTAAAGATTGAAAAAATAATAATTTATGAGTCATAGATTAAGAAACATAACAGATTATGCTATTCTCATGACAAAATTAAATTTCATGTAAGCAAAACCAAACATTTTTATCTAAGGCTGCATTCAATATGTATGGCTGAGGTGGGGGGGGGGCAGGTGAAATTTGTGTATACTTCTAGTAACTATTTTAAGATCCCCTCTCATAGTAAGAAAGAAAATCATGTACCCCCTCAGGCTAGCTTTAATAGCATTGTCTAAATTTTTTGCGTTCCCCCTCAATCTCCAAAAAAATTGAAATCCCCCCATTAAGTGAGAAGAAAATTTTCAGATTCCCCCTTGAATTTCACGTGCCCCCCCCCACCTCAGCAATACATAACGAATGCAGCCTAATACTGGTATGTAGTTTTAAATATATACACATGACTTTCATCTTTGGTAATCCAAAAACATCATTTCAAGTGTTATATTGGAAATTAAAAACAATTAAATTACAATACTTTTCAAGAAAATATTATTGGGGATGATCAAAGGAATCATTCCAACAGAGATTAAGTACGTGAACTATTAGAGTATGTTAAACATCTATCTGCCCAAATACGTTTGCCTTGAATTACAGCACAACACAAAAATATGACCACTTTTAATGTATTCACATACTTTGATGCAGAGGCTTTTGTACATTCAACAGACACATTTTGGTGAACATCCTGGTTTAACCAGTAAATGCTTGTTTAGCAGCAAAAAAAGCATGCACAAAAGTATGCAAATACATTAAAAGTGGTCATACTTTTGTACATCACGCTGCAAGTTTACCATACATTCTTACAGGAAAAAGTCAGCTTTACACATCTACATGACATTAAAAAATCAAGTTACCTCATCTGACAGTTTACTTGACTCAGTACTTTTGGAAGGTGCACCAGGAATTTCCTGGAATCTTTTCAAAAGTCCCACTAGTGGTGCACTAGTAAACGAAGCCTCTGTATCATTATCTTGGCCATTATCCCATAATTCTAAGAGTAGCAGTGTTGCTTCTAGCATGTGTTGTAATGTACCACGCTGAACTGCAAGCTCCATCAGAATCCCTAAAGCCACATGCTGGTCACAGACTGGTACACAGTCAAGAGGCTTGCAGTACACCTTATCTTCATTGCCTTTCCTAAAGGGCAAAAACACTGTTTCAATAACCTTTTGTACACATATCTGATTACAAAGGTTATGAAAATTCCAAACTTTATCAAGAAACTGACAATATGTGTAATACCAAGTTTGCATGGCAACAATGTGCTCATCCAAAATCAATATCAAAAACACATGTATATGTACTATAATTATATGTGATATGGAAAACTACTTTTTTACTGACAGCATGTTAATGATCTTTCATATATTTTAAAAATTAATCATTGATGTTGGTGTTTAGTACAGCCATATACCGTAACTATTAAAATTTAAAAATATATTCCACTTTACTACTCTGAGGTGGACTAAGACCCAATTACAAGGCAACTCGTAGATTGAAGTGGAATTTGGAAGTTGATTTTTGTGGAGGGAGGAAAACCATAGAACCCAGAGAAAAACCCTTGAAGCACAGGAGAGAACCAATAAACAACTCTACTCACATACAACACCAGAGCCTGGCAAGACTCAAACCTGGGTCACAATGGTAAGAGGCAACACATGAATAGTACACGCCACCTGTGCTTCCCTATTACTATATCTTAATACATTTTCCAAGTCTCAAAACAAAAGATCCTCAACTTCAATATAATACATGTAATGTAATTGAATAAAAACACAAACCAGTTATTGATATTAATATTGCTATAGACTCTTATCATGCCAGTGGGACATAAGATATATGATTGGTCACATTGATTATAGTAAAACTGCAAAGTTTCATCATGGTGAACAAAAAGACACCTGGAATCAACGAGATTGGGCTAAATTTTCCATTTCAATCCCAAAGTTTTTGAAACATTGCCATGATATACAGGTCCATGTTCTTACTAACTTGTTCTTTTTATTTTTTCTAATTTGTAGATTTTTGGTGGGAAAATGACATCATGAGTTTGGCACCAAACTTTCAAGTTTACTCTATGACTATAATGATCGCATCATTTGAAAGAACTTGACAAGAGGATCTGAAATTTGAAGACAACACTTATTTTGAGCTATAAAATCAAAAGATCACACTGGACTGGCACAGTACTGAAATCAGTGGTTTTAAGCATGAATTTTAATAACTTTTTACAGCAAAGTCTGATCAACTTCAAATTTCACATGTGAAGAGTGCTCG
>JAAAQI020133629.1:0-13152 GCA_011800005.2 Stichodactyla mertensii | reverse complement strand
ATATCATCAGCTTTCATATGGCTACCAATGCTGGCCAAAAAGCTTTGAGTTGCATCGTTGAAACAGGTGTAGCTATGTACTTTACCAGTTTTGGTTTTTACCATCCATTGGCAGACAAGCTTGTAGTTACAAAGTTCCTTCAAGGAGGTTATTTTGCAGTTGTCACATGTTATGAACGTGTCATCTGAGGAGAATTCTTTAAAAGAAAAATTAAAAGCTACGCATAATGGTTTTTTTTTGACTTGCACTCCAGTACATTTGCTTTCGATGATGTTGTCTTTAATATCATCAGCATTCAGGTTGATGTGGCTGATGTCGTCTGCCAATTGAATGACAGTTGTTTCATTGGCGGTGAGGTATTTCACGTCGTCGTCGGTGGTGAGGTATTTCACTCTTGAAATGATGTGATTTTCCACATTCAACTACATCAATTAGGCCTTCCCAGAGCACTAATTTTATGGTATTAGTGTGATCAGCTATTACACAATCAACTTTCATAATTTGCCTTCCTTGATGAAAAATTGCTTGTTTGTCTTCCTTCTTACTTATGAACACGGCGGGCACAATTTACCCCAAAATCGAGCAAGTTTGGTGTGCATAGCCGCCATATTGGCCGCGCGAATTCTCTCGGAGACTAGTGCCTGGCTTTTGACGCCATTTTTTTAAAGAAAATTAGAGTTAAAAAATACTTCAGTAGGGTGCAGCAGGGAAAAAATTTGGCATTAAAAACATGTGATCTGAGACTATGAAGACTAAGCTATTCAAAGATACCAAATATGGTGTTGTTTGCATAATAAATTCGCGCCTTTTGCACTGATTCAGTTCTACCAAAATGGCGGAGTGTCTGAG
Organism: Stichodactyla mertensii; assembly: GCA_011800005.2. Lineage (NCBI taxonomy): Eukaryota > Metazoa > Cnidaria > Anthozoa > Actiniaria > Stichodactylidae > Stichodactyla > Stichodactyla mertensii. Next base: position 12,303 of record JAAAQI020133629.1, on the reverse strand, counting down.
TTACTAGTGAGAACTTCGCTCTACTTCCTTCCAAACTAGTCCGAAGATATTACTTTACGGACAAGACACTATTCACTATCCTGTTCTCTTGCTATTCATCTTAATTCGTATGTTTTTTGTTTTTCAATAATGGCCGGATTTTGAAGTTTTTTGGGGCATTAAATGACTATCGCTCTAGCGAAGGACAGCTACACATGGTTTTCTAGTTTTCCTTTATCTGGATTGGCAAAGTTACCAGGAGTACATGGATTTGACTTCGTTCAAAAAGCTTGCACTGGAATAGCTTATATTATTTACCATTGCTGATGTAATATAAAAGTTTAGTCTGGAGGAGGACGTTTTAGAGAGAGTTTTGTATGAAAACGAGTTCAAAGAAGAAGAAAAGAAAGGGTAGTAGAAAGTATACCTCAATAATTGAGCCCTTCTGCTTCCGAGATAAAAAGGCAGAAATCCTTACCTTCACAACAGCAAATGCAATCAACAAATTGTTCGAAGTTTATAAAGATGAAGAGAAAGGGAAATTACAAATGTGGATTGCCAAATTAAAGATACCAAAAGTTGATTAATTGACTTTGTTCAGAGCTTGCACTGGCCCAGCTTCTGCCACCTTTGTGTTGAAGCATACAAGTTTAAAAGTTTCAGAGGAAAATCAAGCCATAAAGATACTAACTGAGCCAAAACTTGGTATGATATAATCAAAATGTGATATGCCACAATCAAAGATATTTGCTGTGGGTCAGATTATGAAGAAGAGAAAAATACTCCAAGAAGAGTTAGTTGAAAGAAGCAATACCTTAGGTGCATGCAGAAATGAAATAAACATCAGGAAAAGAGAACTGCAGGTAAAAGGTTATTTATTTATTTGTTTAAACAATAAAATAAAATAAAATATAATTATAATATTAGTTTTAACTTTTAATTTTGTTGTTGTTATGCACCTATCGATGTCCTGCCCCAATGGGGGGAGTGTGGGCAATAAAGGGGCTATTGAACATGAAACATGCCCGTGTCTGGGGCAGCTCAACATTTTTTGACACAGGATTTGCTTGAAATTATTCATGTTCTTACTATTCTTTAACAAATATTGACATACACATACACCTCCAGAGTGGGGACTATTGACAAAAAATCAAGAAAAATGTCAATAGCCCTGGGGTATGCCCACACTTCACCCTTGGGCAAGACATTGATAGCTGCATCATTACCTTTGCACATGATTAAAAATCATCATCATTAAAAATGTTATGAATTAGCAATTTTCCAGTGACCCTCTTCCACTGTGTAGACATTGATGGCACTGATCCCCTTGATTCCTGTGACCCCAGACCTTTTAAAACTTAATGCTCCTTCTATTTAAGTTTATACATTTCATATCAATATTTTCAACAGATTGCTAGATATGAATTATCTGCTGTAACATCAGAAGTAATTAAAACCAGGGCAATCGTGAGAAAAGACGAAGTAAAGCTTGGCCGATTGAAAAGCAAAGTAAGGTTATAACTTGCAATATATAAATCCTGCTTGAAGCTTTGGATTGTGACAACAAATTTCACATTTTTTTTCAGCTTCTACCCAATTCAGGGATGACAGAAGTGGAGGCTGGGTAGCACTGGACCCTGCCCCAAACAAAATGCTAAGAGGGGCCAGTCTCCCCCCCCCCACCACACACACACAGAGTTCTTAGATTCAACATGTTTTGACATTTTCAAGGCAATTTTCTAACAGTCAATATAAGCTGCTTTGCCACTATCCTTCAATAATTTTCAGCTTCTGTCGCCACTGCCCCAAATATAGCCTCCTAATATAAACCATCTTTACACTTAAAGTGCCTATAACCCTTCACTTGATATTTTCAGTATTGAATCTACATCAAGTGATTTTATGAATGTTTAAAAATTTTTGTATGATTTGAGTGATGCATTTTGGAAATATCGAGGTTTATACTTCTAATATGCTAATAAGTGTGATGTCATAGGAGTAATTTGAGTTTACTTGTGATGGTTTGTAATCTGAAATATGGATTACTGTAAGAATACGAATGTGCAATAATTTTTCTGTAAACACATAACAAAAGGATGATGTGTTATCATCATCATCATTCGGCCCAATGGGTCGGGACGTTATGAACAATGTCGATCCCCCCACACTTCTCGGTCCAGCAGTGCAATTTCGAGGTCTGCCCTTTCAATCCCAGAGTCTCCTGCGATTAGATCAGGGAATGTCATTTTCCTCGATTGGGTTGTTTCAGTTGGTTTCCTTAACAGAAATGATGAAACAGTTTCTGCCTTTGCTCATTGACAGTGGCTGGCAAATTGTAGGTGGCTTTTTTATTAGCTTTTCTGAGACTGGGGGAAGTTTTCTATATATTCACTCATGTGTGGCATGCTCTGACCAATGAATATCTTGGACATGTCGGAGTAAGTTAGTGTATGTCCCATCTAAATGCTGCCGTTGCTGTTTAGCTAGAGTCCAGGTTTCTGATCCACATATTAGAATTGGCTCAATCAGTGTAATAAATGGTAGATTTTTTGTATGATTTGCAAGACTAGAGTGCCATATCTTGTTGAGCCTGTTACAATACATCCACTTGAGGGCTTTATGAGATTTCAAGTCCTTTTAGGAGTCCATAATATATGATCCAAAGTATTTAAAGTCATCAACTTGCTTTATACTTGTGTTACACAGGACCTTGTAATGCCTAATAAAATATTTGTATGTATCTTTAATAATTACTCCTATGACATCACACTCATTAGCATATTAGAAGTATAAAGCTTGATATCTCCATGATGCATCACTCAAATTATATTTTAAAAAATTACTATTCATTTATTATCACTTGATGTAGATTAAATACTGAAAATATTGAGTGAAGGGTCACAGACACTTTAAAAATTGTGACGTAATTCTTGTATGTTTTAATTTTCTTTAGCTATCCATCTATTATCCAGCCTGCTTGAGACATTGGAAAACTCTGTTTTAAGTAGAGTAGTATATATTTATTTTTTGATAGGCAGATAGTTTAGTCAAAGAAATAGAAGAGGTAGGTGGAATTATAGACGAGTTAAATGGGCCACCAAAAAAGAAGGCGAAATACTTACCCAGCAAGGCTGTTAATTCACGGACAAGAAATCCAACCACATTTGAAGATGAAAGAATAAAACTATCATCAGATACAAGGAGGCGCAGAAATGCAGAAACATATGGAGCAGCTGTCGAAATTCATGGAGGAGGAGAAGGAGCTGTGATTGGGCTATTGGATGCAGTTGACAAGAAAGGCGATCCTAAATTAATTACAAAGGTTTTAAGAAGTAGCAAAAAATTTAGTAAGAAAGTTATACCATCTATTTACAAAGAAAAAGCAAAGTTGTTTGAGTCCTCAGATGTCAATATGATAAGAAGCATTGCTACATATTACAGTGGTGGTGTTATGGGAAAGAAGAAATATAGAGCAGTTTATAAAGCCTCAGGCTATAGGAAAAAGAAAGAAAAAAGGGAGGAAAAGCTAAATCTATGCGCATAACAGTGTCTGACTGCCCTATCCCTAGGCTTGTTCCCTACCATAAGCTTATGCCATACATAAAGTCGATTGATATAGGAAAGCTTCATAGCGTTCGTGAAACACTCTGTTACGACATGGAAGAAGACCAAAAAGTAGATGGTTGTTACAGAGATATCAAGGAGTTGCTACCCAGGCTTGTTAAGTTTTATCTTGATACAGGTATTTATGAACTCAATTATTTCAATAATGAATTTCATACTTTCCACATAACAATTGGAGGAGATGGGTCTCCTTTTGGTAAGGATGACACTTCATTTGCATGGTTGTGTGGTCTTCTTAATATTGGGAAAGGGATCTTAAGCAGTAATGAAAATTTCCTTGTGTTTGGGGCAAACTGCTCTGAAACTTCTACGCCAGTTGTCAGGTTTGTCAAGAATTTTTTGGTAGATATTCAGTTTATGGAATCTCACTCTTTTTCAGTGGATTGTGAATCTGGTACGGTAATTGCAAAGTTTGTTTTTTCAGAATTACCCAACGACATGAAGATGTTGGCATTTTTATCGGGTGAGCTTAGCAATAGTGCCAAATTCTTTTCGTCCTTTGGGAATGTCTCTGAAGATGACCTTACTAATGCTTCTGGTACTTTTGGAAATCAACATGAAAATAATTGGAAGCCTTGGAATTATAAGAAACGGCTGGAGGTAGTAAAGGAAGTTGAAAGTCTGAAAAAGAAACTAGAGAAGCAGAAACTTGCACCTACAACTAAGAGAGGTAAGATAAAAACTTTCATTGCTGAGAAAAAAAGTCGACAAGAATTTGCTCCACTACTTGGAGAAATAATTGACAGAGCTCATATTGAGCCTTTACACCTTAAAAACAACGCCTGTGCCCAAACTCACCGTATGTTGTTAAATAAAGTTATAGAGTACTCAAGTTAACCAATTCATTTAGTTCCTACTCACAGGTTCCAAGATTCTCTCCATTTTTTAAGTACATTGATGCCCTGAAGAAAAAGTGCCATTTAAAAAGGTTGGCCAAGAAAATAGTGTCTTGGTTCAATGACACTAAAGGCATTGGTAAAAGGTTTGATTACCGTTTCACTGGCAAGGATTCAAGACTTTTTATGCATAACTTTATGTATTTAATAGAAGTTGCAGAAGCATGTTGTGAGAATTTGAGGCAAAAGGCCACCATACATAAACTTGCTTATCTTTGCCTGTGTTTAAGAGATGCTGTTTCTCTTTTCAGCAGAGTGAACATCACTAAAGATGAAATAACTGAGCTGAAAGATCTTTGTGCCAGGTATTATAAGGCTTTTGCTCTTTTCTTTCAACCTAGTCAAACTGCATGGCATCTTGGTAACATTGTCCCAGTTCATGCTGAACAAATGTTTGCTAAATATGGTTTTGGACTAGGTCTTAATTCCATGGAGGGGAGGGAGGCCAAACATGTCTTTATAGCAAAATACAGCAAGAACACCCTTTATGATAACAGATGGGAACAAATGTTTTGCCATGAGTATATCTCCTTGATATGGCTAAGGGAAAGGGGATACAACATCACCAAGGTTAGCCATTCGAATGAGAATTATATTCCAAAGCGTGTCGAAAAATCAACTTTTTGTTACTGTGGCTATCCAAAGGATGAAGAGGATTCCAAATGCAGATTTTGTCTACATGAACTAAGAGGAAAAATAGAAGTAAGTGTCGAAAAATGTAAGGTCATGCTTTGAAATGGTAGTATCCTAACATGTTGATATTATTTTTGCCCTGCATTCTTGTATGATCAGCTGATCCCCAGACTTTCTAATAAGATATTGCATTTTTTTAATAAATGGAAGGAAGCACACGTGGTGCAGCGGTGAGAATGCACACCTCTCACCAATGCGACCCTGAGTTCGAGTGCTGGGCTTGGTGTTGTATTTGAGTAGAGTTGTTTGTTGGTTCTCTCCTGTGCTTCAAGGGTTTTTCTCCAGGTCCTCTGGTTTTCCTCCCTCCAAAAAAAAAACAACTTCCAAATTCCAATTTGATCTTTGGGGGCCTTGTCAATACGTGGCAAACCTGTAAGGCTCACCGTCCACCTTGAAGTGGTAAAATTGAGGAAGTGTTTTCTTAGAAGGGACAAGATTATTCTTTTGTTAAAATGGTAAATCCATGTAATCCAGCATTTATGTCGATACATTCGGAGATTTGACAGATTTATTAAAAAACTCAATTTAAAGAAAGGGATGGTTCAGTTATGACACTGCTTAGCAGAGATGTAATGCTTCTCCCCTCTTGTAACATACTTAGTATCCTAAAATTACCATATTAAACCAACAATTTTACAGTGTTAATTGGATTTTGTTGATTCAAGCATTGCTAACAAAATCTCAACCATCACACCCTTATTTGTCAAGATTTCAAGACAGCAATCACAAAGAATACCATTTAGACTTGAGCCTCCAAAAATCAACACATTGCTTCTTAATCCTAATCTATTGTCTAATTATTGACAGCCATAATTTAAGTGATTGAGTTTGCAGCATTTGTTTGATGTCCAGCACAAACATTATGTGCATTCTGTATTAAGTTAGAGACCTGTTGTAATAAGGGAGCAGATATTCTCTAGCATTGAATGGAATATGTGCTTTAATTCATTCAGCCTGTTGCTCAACCACAGCCTCATCAGTGTGTAATATGTTCTTTAGAAATTTTCAAATTTGGAACATCCTGTTGAATTCTCAAGTGTTTCAATTGTTCCTTGATGTGTAAATTCCTGTGGACTGTAGTCAAATTCTAAAGAATCATTACAGGCTGATGAAGCTGAGGTTGAGATACGGCATCCATGGAATGGTCTATTTGAGATCAGTTGTATACAAGAATTGAATGTGCATTATATATTTCTTGGTCTCCAGCACTGAAATTGTGTGCTTTATTTCTAATTAAATTTGAGGTCAGTTGTATAAAAAAATTGAATATTCAATATATTTCTTAGTCTCCAGCACTGAAATTGTGCTTTGTTTATTGGATCAGAGATCTGCTGTTATATTAATTGATTGAATATTTATACTGGTATGTCTTGATCATGATCTCCAACTCTTAAAGTGTGCTTTATTTATTGAATTAGAGATCTGATGATTAAATATGTAATATGTCTTAATTGATCTCCAACACTGAAAATTTGACCTTCAAGTGGATTTCCAAGTAGAGATTTGAAGCTTATTGTCCATATTCTAAATAAGCACAATCCACTAGGTAAATTTTATCCAGATGTCTGATTTGCTTATCTGAATGGTCAGACCAATGGAGTACAAACACCAAGTGTGCTTTGCACTATATAGCACTAAGCACTGTAGCACTAATTAAATAATAGAAACATTAGAATTAGCACAAGTTAGCACTTTTTATGTTGCACACTTTTAGTGTTTGTACTCTAACAAATTCCCTGTTGATAACTATTTAATGGATCGCTTTTTATCTGCAGGATAATGCTTCTCCAATAGATAATTCAAAGTTAACCCGTTCTCAATTTATTGCTTAAAGCTACAGTAAGCATTTGCAGTAAGCAAAAAAGGGCTTCAAATGTTTTCTATTCTGAAGTTCGTACTAGCTAGTTGCTTAATTAATGAGTGGAGAACTGGTGTTCTCAAATTCATAAATAATTAATGAGAAAACAAAGTAGATCACTACCGTGACGGTGGTTTGGATATTATGTGATCCTAATTAGCATAAAGTTTCACCAACTTTCGCTTTGATTTTCTCCTAGAATTATTCATGAATGTGAGAAGCTAGATCAAACACTTGAAAGAGTGTTTCATCCGATATCCAAACACCTCAAAGTTGGTTAAAAAAACTCAGCTGCGCCTTGTTTTTTCAACCCACTTCTCGGTGTTTGGATATCGGATGAAACACTCTTTTCCGTGTTTGATCTATTACCTATTTGTTCTCAAGTATTGAAATTATGTGCTTTTTAAGTCTGGGATATGAATATTGATTAGTTATCCGCAAAGCACTTTAATGTATTTTTGTATATTATAATCATTTTTGTAGATTTGCCTTTCTGTGCTCTATGAATCAATTTACATTAGGGTTGATACCAATCATTGTAACTTATTATATAAAATTATATTTTTTGATATTTATCAATTATATGGATAAAATAAAAGTATTTTCAATTTGAACTAAGTGATTTGTTTTCATATTTTTACTTATAGGGAGTATTGCTAAAGTAATTTCAAATTGAAAAGCTTGCTATATAGAATGATTTATACACTATAGCATCAGGAAATAACCAAAGTTGGTGTAAATATTTCACAATGCGTTTTTGTCGAGGACCCCTTTGTACCCCTTACTGATTCTATTTGCAAAATTATAGACCTTTTCCCGAATTTTTTTGGATGATTATGAAACAATGTTTTCAATCCAAGGCTGGCCTTGAACAAGAGAATCTAATTCCATTTTAACTTGAAACCACTGTTTAGTGATCAATTAAGCAAATACTCCAGTTTCGAGTTCTCTTTTGCTCAGTCTTAGCCTTAGAGGCAGGTAATATATTCTTTAGAACTAGTGACAATGCATGGCAATGACGTGACAAAATGAGAAATACATAGAAATATTGTTTTAGTATTCCACAGGTTTTGCTCTCAGTTCTGTATATCTTACGCACAATCCAGGCTAAGACTGAGCAAAAGAGAACTAGAAAATGGAGTATTCAGCAAAGTTCATTTTGCAAGAAATGCTTGATGCATAATTAATAGTGGTATTTCCCCGCCCCCACCACCCACTTCAGACCTCGATGTCCCCCACCATGACCCCCACCATGACCTCGTGTCAATGTAATCAACAGTTTATTGAACATGCATATGGTATTTGATAACTTTACAATAAAGTCTTTAACAACTGTAGTGGTCGGAAAGCTACAAAAATATTCAAGTGCCTTTTTATAGAAATCTCGTTAACAGCAAGCCAAAGTCAATCGTGTTGAGCACATCTATATGCATTCCATTCTCCAAAGTGGAAGCAAATAGTGAGCTGTCCTTTCTTCAAACGATAAAATAAACTAAAATCCTTTTTTCCTTCAACGATTATTCAAACTTTGCTGTTTTTGCGCATTCCAGTCAGGTCTTTCTTGAAGTAATAGGCGATTTCTGGCAACTGCAGGGCAGTCAAAACTTCAAACAATTTGTTGACTGCGTTTGCTGTTGTGAAGGTGAGGATTTCAGCCTTTTTATTCTTTCCGTGGTAGCAAAAAGGTTCATGAAACTGCGGTATACTTTCTACGACCCTCACCACTGATCGAAAAATAGCATAAGGTAGATCTCTTGAAATTTCGCCATAATACGGACATCTGATGCGTTTTCTCCCACCCAATCTTCGTCTTATTTTCTTCAGCCACAATCGAGATTCTTCTCTTAAAAATGATCCTATGCTAAGCTTTGGCTCAGTTAGTATGTTCATAGCTTGATTTTCCTCTGTAGCTTTAACATACTTCAACAATGGCAAAAGCTGGTCCAGTGCAAGCTTTTTGAACAGAGTCAAATCCACTCCTGGTATCTTTAATTTGGAAATCCATATTTGCAATTTATCTCTCTCTTCATCTTTGCTATCTTCTTCTTCTTCTTCTTCGAAATCGTTTTCATCCAATTCTTCCTCTGAAGAGTTCCAAACTTTCTCTAAAACATCTTCCACGCTAAAGCTAAACTTTCGTGACGAAGCCGCCATTTTTAATTTATGGTTATATTAATTTGCACGTCCGCTGACCCAATTGTCTGGCGAACATGCTTGATTTGAATTCAACTTATGCCCGCCGTATACAATAACCCTTGATTGGAAAACAGTCCACAGAAAGTCCCTGTTTGGGCGATATGCTGACTTGACATCACTTGTGACGTTTCTTCTATTAATACGATTGCGGTCTGAAAACAGGGTGCAACTATCAGTTGCAGATTTTCCACTGAAGAATCTTGAATAGATCAACTGTTGATTTATCAAACAATTAAGTGTTAGATGGAAAAAAAATGATATGCAAATGTCAATCAATATTATATTGCTGATGCCCTCACAATAATGTACACAATTTTTTTTAATACAAACCATATTAATTGCTTTACTTACACTAAGCAGTTTTACAGCTGCATGCCAATCACCTATTTGCAAGTTAATTCCTTCAAGCCTGTCCTGTGGGGTGTAACCATTTGCTGTAGAGGAAATAACATTTACTGTTCTTTCAACTGTTAGCTGATCACCTGAAAACAACTGACCATCTATACCACCATCACAGGTATGAGGAAGATAACCATGGAATTGATCTAGGATGGCTTTCATGTCTTCGTTTACATTTTCATTCTTGAAAATTAATCCAAGGGGAACCTGAAGTACATAATAAAATTATTTTAGATTTGGGCTATTAGACTTATGATTTGTTGTAAAAGAAATTTGTGCCAATGTAATGTGCTTAGTGGTTAATGCTTTTATGTATGAAAATAAGTAATAATTGTTACAAACCCTGTTTGTTTTCTGGGATAATTCAGAAGTATATTTATGTGGGATGTGTTGAATACAGGCATCTCTTAAGGGTGCTAAGGCTTCAAAGTAATCAATCAAAATCCTTGAACACAAGACAATGTATTTCAGTCTTTGACATCTTTGATCGTCCATGGATGGCAGAAATTTGACATTGCATACATCCATCAGATCCTTTTTTGGTGCTTTTGAATCTAACATGGAACCAGAAACTCTGTTTGTAACCATCTGATGATTAACCCAATGGAAATCTTGGTTCTGAAGTCCCATAGTCATCTTCTTTCTTTGCAAATTTATGTCCAAATTGTCAAAAGAAATTACAAAACCAGGATGAGCCATCTCTCTGATATCATTCTTCTCTTTGATAGCAGCCTGGAATTCACTGTGACACTCAGCAGCTGAACATGATGTGTGTGAAGCATGTTTTTCAATCACAGCATTGCATTTTTCTTGAACACTTTGAAATTGCTTGTTTTGTTCTGAGATTTGCTTCTTTGCAAAGACAAGATCTGCATCATGGTCAACACCAAGCTCATCTAGTTTTCTTAAGATTGGATTTGTGAGTTTCATCTTGTTGAAAGTAGAAATGGTAGTCTGAAAGTATATAAAAGAAATGCAAAGTTCGATTGAAATTTAAAATGTTTAAAAAGCACCAGGCGGGTTGTATGATGTTGTCGAAATATAGCCTCAGTTTGACCATAAACATCTTTAATTTGTTATTCTAAAATTCTCCATCTTGAAGTCCACCCCATGAATTAAACAAAAACACACACAGAAATAATTTAACATGTAAATAAAATCCAAGTTTATATACCTCAACTGACTTTGACTTGAGGAGGACTCCAACCACACTTGCTGTTGCATCCATTTTTTCGTTCTTTTGCTTCAAAAGAATAGAACCTGCTAATGCCACGCTTGAAAACCAAGTATAATCTTTGGTTCTTTTGTTGACTGCTGAAGTCATTAGAAATGAATAGAAGAGCGGTGCTCTCTCTTTCCACTCATTGCAGATGTTCTGCAAATCGAAATTGGCCAGGTCTTCTTTGCCAGACATTCGTAAAAGTGATGGGTTCTTTGTTGAACACAACGCTGAAACTTCTTGGGATAAGATCTTCAGTGTCTTTTCCAAGATATGGGTCTTCAGGGTTGGGTTCTTCATCACTGAGGAGGCGATCTGAGAAGGCAAGCCATGAGCTAATGACTTCGAATTAACTTGGTAACTTCCATTCAGTGTCTTATTTATTGTCTTACTGGGGTATTTGACAGTCAATATAGTCCCTGTAGTTTTGTTTGAATTGACTTTGGATGCCGCAGAGATTGGCGTGGAAGTAAGGGTTGGTTTTGGAAGAGGAATTCCGCTTGCGGATATTGCTCGATCGTGAGGTGAGAACACTGGAAAAGCATGTTGGACGAGTTCGTTGTTCTGTAGAGAGTCAAAAAGTAGTCTTGAACTTGTTGAGGTAGTATAAAAAGAAGTACAAGTGGCAGTCGTTGCAGGGAACTCCAAACATTTAGCAGCCTTCGCACGGTTAGACGAAGTAGAATCTTCTACGACATCGCCGTCTCCGTTGAATAATCGCTTGGTTCTAGGAAGATTGTGGTCTATATAAACTGATCTCAACTCTTTCTTGATTTCCTCTAGATGTTTAGAGGCCTTCTTGAACTTAATAAGGCGTTTGTAGCATAGATGCTTACAAACTGACAGGTCTTCGCTAGCTGAATACGTCCTCACATTAACAGCAAGACAAGAACTAATAATCGATGGAAAATCCCAAGAACTTTTACCGAAAATGTTGATTTTTTCCTTTTTTTGTATAAAAGCGGAACAAATAAAACATCTCCTTCTATAATTTTTTTTGGCGTTTCTCGCGTTTCCTCCATCAAGAGTAAACACGCTGTCGACTTTGACAACTGACCCGCGGGAAAACGCCATGTTTACAACATAATGCGCGCTGATTAGTGGAATCAGGAACAATTTCCGGATTCTGATTGGCTTGGTCAAACAAAGGGAAAGGAATGTTGTTCGAATGTGAGCAGCCGTTTGTGGGGGAGGGAAGCGTTGCGTGACGACCCTAAAACGGCTGCGAGGGAGACTAATTTTGTTCCAGTGCCTTGATTTTAGAAAATTCCAAATGGCGATAGTGTAATCTGGCCAATTTTATGGCTTGGAATGAAGATACAATCAAGCCAACGACCTCGGCGACTTCCCGAATAGATCGTTTAGAGTGGTGTAAGATGGCCGAAGCCCTTTCAACTAGTTTATCAAGCTTTTCCTGGGGCAAACAAACCGTCATACTT
>JAAAQI020133618.1:2146-13153 GCA_011800005.2 Stichodactyla mertensii | reverse complement strand
TCAATGTAGTGGTAGTGTGTGTGAGTGGATAGTGCCCCCAATTAGTGCGAAAGTGCTAGAACGACTAGGCACTTAAATAAAGAGATTTATTTATTTTTTTTTTAAACTCTGCTGCAATTTTATTGATACCCACGTTAAGTCATTCTTGGTTAGAAATGGCTAGTAATTTTCCTCAACTAAATTCTGGTTAAAAATAAAATATACTAGTACTTTCTGTAAGAAAAACTATACTTGAATCCAGTTGAATCCTGTTCATTTGTACTTGTGAATACCAAAAGTCGATCATGAGAAACAAAACATTGCTAGCCTGTGTCTACTAGCAATTGCTTTATTGGATCACATGAAAATTGTTTCGAAATTTGTTTTTACTATTTTACAATATTTTATGAGCCTTCGATTCCTGTTTGTCAGCGGCTATCAAATGAGAGCATGTGCAGCTTGCCTGTATGTCACGTGACCACCCATACCATACATTTGCATGAACTGTAATTGACATATCAATTGACATCTGCATCAGTTGCAACATTCCCCTGCATCCGGAAACCCTGTAACTTAGTTGGTCTGCAGAGTCCTGAGTACCGATTGCACAACTTTTCAATGCACAGGAAAAAAACAGAGACACGAACTGCATTTCTAGACTGGTCTACCACAGGTAGCCCAGTAAGAAACCTGCTTAAAATGGCTATAAAACCAGCTAGAAAGGATCTACATACTATCAAGAACAACTAAACACAAGGGTTATCTCAAGTTTACTACAAACTCATTTTACAATTTTTTTGACCCATACATCTATTGTATTTACTGTATGCACAAGATAATTATTGCTTGGGCTGCCTGTGGTATTATCTGCAGACAATCATTTGAGTGTTAAATGCATGCTTTAAATTTTAAATTGTAAATGCTACATAAAAATTTCTTCTGATATATTTAAAATGTGTAACAAAACAGTTATTGAATTCCTTTTTCACATAATATTGTAAATGATACATGTGAAACCTGGAATCTGTGTTGCCACCTCAGACTATGGCTTCAGCAGATAACGCAGATCTTGGTCTTGATAATTTACGATATCATGCTCAATCTCATCCGATGATTGCTTAGTAGTATGACTGTGAGTGGAGTTTGTTAGATGTGTTGTTCTCTCCCTTGCCATGAGGGTTTTCCTCCCTCCATAAAAATCAAATGTGAGCCGAGTGTTGTGTGTTGTTAAATACTGAATGTAGTGATAGTGTTTGTGGAGCGAACCTCGTGGAAGAGCCCCTCACAGGGAGTGATGGTTGTAAAATATGCAGTTTTTTGATCATGTTGTTGACAATTCAGAACACCTTATATATAAACTGAAATCTTAATTTGTGTTTTAGCTGATAGATGCAGGTCATTTCAAAGCATCGCCAGTTGCTCTACCAGGTTCAGAGTTTGAAAACTTCATGGGAAGACTGAATGACTATTTCTTGTATCAAAGAAACGCAAGCTCTAACTCAGTAATCCCTGAAAAAGGAAAGGTATGGATGTTTGCAAAACAGTAGAAAACATCAAGATTATATATTACTGTATGATGCACCCACCTCATGGCCATTCAATATGTAACATATACAGTATGAGTGGCCATTCTGTATCTGATTTACAAACTCGAGCCGCAGGCGAGAGATTTTAGATCAGATACAGAGTGTCCACGCTTACTTTACATTGCTTATGATACGTCTAGGTTAGCTCGATCCTGTTTAACTAAAATTTTGAACATACAATGTGATTTTGGCTGAGAAAATCAGCTTTAAAGTTCATGCAAATCAGGACAAATCTGTATTAGAGATACAGACTCCTTTATGCTTATGATTTTCTATTATATTATAAATTTTTTTACAAGTTATCCAATCAGTGATAATTTGTTTGATAGATACAAAATTATAGTACTCTCATGACTGAGTGAGTTCACATGCAGTTTCAGAAAATGTATATAGAGCTATTTAAAAAAAAGTTGGACGGGGTGAACGATGAATGGCAGTCAGTGATTGGTGATTACACAACCAAAAGGAAATGTACTGGAGCAATAAGAATTTCTTTAAATACTCAATAAAGATCTTCATCAGTACGTACATTACATTTACATTGGTATAACTTGTTTACATTTCCACTACTAAGCTGAAACAAAGTCCAACTACAAAATTTATGTTATCGTAGCTCTATGCAGTGCAGCGTACAATGGATAAATGTTGGTATCGTGCAAGAATCCAGAATATTATGCAGACGACAGCAGGTCCACAAGCAAGGTATATTCAGCAATTATGCATACCTAAAGATGGTGTGTTGATTGTGTCAAATCCAGATGTTGACATGTTGTATATGATTACTTTATCTAAAAAGTATACATGAATTATGATAGACAATTTGCCTTTCTGAAATTCTAAGAAAGACTGGGCATGAACTCTGTTGCATCCCCAAAATCAATCCCAGAATCCAGCAAGGGTGGTGGTAAATTTTGAACCTGTCCGCAAATTTAGCTACACAATACGCCACGTTCTAGATATTAAAATTCAGGCACAATACTGAGGCTCTCTGGAATAAAATGTCCAAAATTGCATTAAAACTCAAAAGGTTCAGTACATATAGCGCTGCAGATTCAATTATGTTGTTCAGTAGTGAACTGACTATGTACTGTAAACATATTGGTGCTCCACATGTTTGTACATACATGAAGTACCATGTGAATGAAGCCTCGCAATCAAGTCTGAATTTGAAGATATTGAATGTGGTCTATTCAGGTGTGGCATGAGTGCATTTCCAGTCCTTTGTTGAATTTCTGAAAGGCAAATTGTTATAGTAAAATAGGGTACATTGTATCACTGCAAATCTGTATGTATAATATTAAAATGCTATTTTATTATTAATTTTAGTGTGTCATTAGTAGATGTTGGAGAGCAAACATTGATACCATTTTCCAGGTAAGGTATCTTGGATAAAACACTATAGAAGTGATACCTACTCCTTGAACTGATGCACATGTACAGTGTTTATCACTAATTGCACTTTTTATGTCATCCTGTCACCTGTAACACTCAACAGGATCTGCAAAATACCCAAAGAATTTGAAAACATTCCATTTCAAGTGATGGAATGTCATCTGACAACAGTGAAGCCTCTTAGCCTGGTTACATCCTACTTTGATCTTACAACCACCAAACAGTGAGTCAAGACTGGAACATTTTTATCAATGATTGTCTTAAGGCTGGGACACATGATGTGACATTGCCTGCCATGTTACTTGCTAGGTTGCTTGCAGTGGGAAAATTGTCCATCTATGCAACTGTTAATGTACACAACATTGCCAGTGACGTCACAGGAAAACATGTAAAACTTGCATCTACTTTTATGGGTGAACACACCATTTCCATGCTGTAAGCAATGGCATGGGGAATGTTACATCCTGTGTCTGAGCCTTTATCCTCTCAATGTACTGTACATGGCTTGTGTGCCAAAAGGTTATTTAAGTGTATGTCTCCCTCAACATGAGAAAGTAGAATTTCTAAGAGCTTGGGGGAGGGGTTTGAGTAATGAATGTGGGTCTTATAATTCATAAAAAGATCAGGTATTCACTTAAAGTTGCAAGGGTTGTAAATACTGACAAAAGATGTAGTTAGCCAAAAACGTCCTTTCTCACAGATAAAATAGGAATTGGGGCGCAGAAGGCCTATAGTGCACAGTTCCAGAAAATATAGAAAGAATAAAGAGAAAAATAACATTAAGCCCCTGGTGGTAATCGAACCCACGTCTTCAATTTACTAGTCCGATGTGTTTACCACTACACCACAAGGACCAACCACACTAGAAACGCAGCCGGACAATGTAATGTATGTGGCAACCATAGGGGATCCCAGGGCGTTATTTTTCTCTGTGGGTAAGCTGAACACCGTAAATTTGGGTACGCATATATATTAGAAATGAATGTAAAGTGAATGTGTTCGGTGTGTATATAGACATAGAAAGAATAAAGAGAAAAATAACATTAAGCCCCTGGTGGGAGTCGAACCCCACATCTTCGGTTTTGGCATGGTTGGTCCTTGTGGTGTAGTGGTTAACACATTGGACTAGTAAACCGAAGACATGAGGTTTGATTCCTGCCAGGGGCTTAATGTTATTTTTCTCTTTATTCTTTCTATATCTTTATACACACTGAAGGCATTCACTTTACATTCATTCCAGAAAATAGGTACACCAATTATAACTTTTCTTACATACATGTATGGCATAGGAATTTTCAAGGAGTAGTGAAATCTATGTTTAGAAAAATATCCACTGAGGAATATCAAAGAGATGGTGAGGGTCTATAGTGGTTGGGTCCAGAAATATCCATATACGTACTATAGAGGGGCCAGGGAATCTTTTTGTGTATCTATAGCCAGTCTAAGGTCAGTCTCTGACATTGAGAAGGTTGAGATAATATAAATATTTCCTGTGCAACTTGAAAACAATAAACCCAGACCATACATGTACTCTTAGCTAGTGATAATATGAAGGTATAAATAATTATGTGTTTTATCTCAGAGTAAGTGACAAGTGGACTGAAGCAGCAACCAAGTTCGTTCTTGACCTCATCCGTGGTATGTCTAGTGTTGCTTTCTTTTAAATGTATCATGTTTAGCATATTTTATTTTTAAAGTGTCCATAACCCTTCTGATATTCTCAGTATTATTTCTACATGGTCAGCTGTTGAATGACCAAAAAGAAAGAAAAAAATGATTAAAGAAATAATTAATGTTTATTTGTTGTTCCTTGTAATTCAAAACAGACTACTATGTGAAAACTAACTTGCAGTAATTTCTTTATTTCTATAAAGGCCATTGGTAAAATAGTGATGTATTTCAAATTCAATTTATCTGTACCAGTGATGTTTTGTATATTACTGGTAAATGATTACTCCCCTGACGTCACAGTCATTAGCATATGGCATGGAAAAACCTTTATAACTTCAAGAAGCCACACTCAAACTATATAATTCTCTAGGTTCATTCAACAGCTGACCTTATGTAGAATCAATGCCATGGATATTGTTGAAAGGGTTATGCATACTTTAAGATACAGGATGTTCTGTGTTGAAAATAGCTGTACTGACAAAGATATACAATGTACTTAAAAAACTCATGAATAATTAATGAGCAAAACACAATAGAAATCAGGGACCATGAAGGAGTTTTATACCTGATATAGAATCGTCTTCATTTGCATAAACTTTAACTTGGATTTTCTCAGCCAAATTTAGTTCATTCATCAAAAATTAAGTAGAAAATGACAACTTACCTAGACGTTTTTCAAGCCATCTAAAAAACGCGCAGCAAGTGTTTTATCAAATAT
The DNA here is from genome assembly GCA_011800005.2 of Stichodactyla mertensii. Lineage (NCBI taxonomy): Eukaryota > Metazoa > Cnidaria > Anthozoa > Actiniaria > Stichodactylidae > Stichodactyla > Stichodactyla mertensii. Next base: position 7,807 of record JAAAQI020133618.1, on the reverse strand, counting down.
CAAAAACCTGCTGCTCATTTTTTAAATACTACATATAGAACTCAAATTTTATTGGAATAGATCAGAAGTCCATAGTTATGTTGTGTGTTTTATCTTTTTGGTTTTAATAATAGGCTGCAAGCTGCAAGTAATGATCCAGACAGAGGATGATAAAGGTGGATATCATGTATTATTGTATGGAGAGTCTCCAAAGAGAGAGGTATGTGCATTTCAGTTATATTTACCTTTAATTTTGATTTTATTGGTTTTCATTATTTAGTTATGTTTGATGTTTAATTGGAATATTTTGCCCTCACACACTTGTTATAAGAAGCAAGTGTAGCTTGGTTGGTTAGTGTGTTTCCTGCTTAGCAAGAGGTCTCTAGCTTGATCCTCAGTGACCTCACACACTTGTTATAAGGAAAAATGTGGCTTGGTTGGTTAGTGTGCTGCCTGCTAAGCAAGATGTCTGTAGTTTGATCCTTAGTGACCTCACACACTTGTTTTAAGAAGCACGTGTGGCTTAGTAGGTTAGCGTGCTGCTTCCTATGCTAGAGGTCTATAGCTTAATTCTCAGTGATTTCACACACTTATTTCACGGAGCAAATATGACTTGGTTGTGTGGCTTGTATTTCCTGTTGAGCAGTTGGTAAAGCTAGTACACCTAAAAGGACATTATTTGTTTGTTTCATTTCTAGTTTTGTGTCAACGATGAACTTGTTCAGAATGGATTTGCAGTTTTAAATGATGCAGAACCAGTAAGAGGTACAGTATAAGATGTTATTTCACTTGTTTTTCTACATGTCCCATCCTGCTATTCATTTTCTTGTGCTTTGTTTTAGCTCGATCATCTGGCAATCCATTTTATTTGTTTCCTTATTTGTTCGCTCACTTATTTGTTCTTAGTCGGTCAATCAATGGACCAAATCCACTTGGGCGTATCTGTTATTCCTTTTTACATCACATGTCATTCCCTTGGGTATTGTTTCTTTATTTCTCAGTTGCGCTTGAGAAGAATGGATTTGGGAAGCACGGGTGGCGTGCGCTGCTAATGCGTCGCTTCTCACCAATGCGACCAGGGTTCGAGTCTCGCTGGGCACCGGTGTCGTATGTGAGTAGAGTTGTTTGTTGCTTCTCTCCTTTGCTTCGAGGGTTTTTCTCCAGGTTCTCCGATTTTCCTCCCTAAGCAAAAATCAACTTCCAAATTCCAATTCAATCTATCGGTTGCCTTTTAATTGACCTTATTCGCTTGGGCGTATTTGTTTGCCCAATACAGCTCGCGTGTCATTCCTTTGGGACTTTTTCCTTTGTTTAGTGGTAACGCTTGAGAAGATACATTAATATGGATAAACCTTAAACAAAGAATCGTATTCCTAAGAGGTCTGAATTGGGAAAACATTACGCCCAAGCGAATAAGGTCTATTGGGTCCTAGACCTGTAAGGCTTTCCGTCCACCTCAGAGTGGTAAAGTGGAATAATTTTTTAAAATTTTAGATTCGTTATTATGGATGAGCCTCAAACAAAGAATCGTATTCTCAAGGGATTCGAAATGGGAAAACATTACGCCCAAGTGGATTTGGTTTAATCGTCTTTCACTCGTTTGTTTGTTCACTTATGCAAAAACTCTTTGTCATACTTTCTAGTTCCTTTTCTCACTCATCCAAACCATTCATTTATACACATTTCATTTACATTTTACGACTATTATTAATTCAGACGAGAATCCTCGAAAGACAGAAAGAATCAAAGCACAGCAGGAACAATTCGTACGAGTCCAACAAGAAGTCGTCAGTGCCTTCAAGAAGGGCATCAACACTCCAAAGCAACATTACACGCAAGAAAAACAACAAGAAAGTACTAGTACTGATGAAGAAACTCCCTCGCAACATCGGAGACACTTGCTTCAAGTAAACACCAGACAGCTAAACCCTCTTGATTTTCTTCGCCAACAAGTTGCAGAGATTCGCGAACCCAAAACATTGGACGTACCTGTCTGTTACATCCCAGCTGGAGCTGAGAGTTGGTCATCATCCTCACTTCCTTCTGTTCAAAACCAACCAGCACCAAAAGCCCAAGAACAGAATTTTGATTTCAGAGAGAAAGACGCACAAGGAAGGGATATTTTTTCGCCATCATCAAGTGATGAAGACTCAGGAAGGGTGCGGTTTGTTTCTGCAAGAATACCAGCCACTGGAAGTGGTGTGCCATATTTAGGATCCAGGGATCAAGATACGTTAAGACTGAAGTCAATACTAAAGCCTAGTAGATCGCCGAACCAGTACAGTGGATCCTCTAGTGAGCAGGAATTTGCTGTCGGGAGCAACAGATTGATGGAGCACCAACAGTTTGTAAAACAGGGTGATGGTTTTCCAGAGTATCCTGGTACTGGTTCTCCCAGGGCACAAGAGGCACCCTACCAAGTCACCCCAGAGAGAGCCCAGCCTTCATCCATGCTGAGAGCCAGCCTTCATTATTCAGCTGAAAGATTGCCTGATGTTTCTTCAAGTACACGAAATGAATTCTCTCAAGTTTCTTCAAACATGGATCGGCCTGTATTACCACAGTACCCTGAGAAAATGGCCTCTGTTTCTGCAGGTTCTGAAGATTTATTCCAAGTTTCCGATCAAATGGGTCAGGCCTTGTCCACTGAAGGTTCTGCGGGAAGACTACAAAGTAGAAATATCTCTGCAAGTGTTGGAAAGGAATACTATCAATCTCCTGCAGATATTGGTTACACTCTGCAACCCCGAATGCCAGCACAAGATGTCTCCCAAGCATCAGTTCCGCCCTCCCAAACGATGGTTAATCAGGATCTCTCAAAGCCAACATCTCGTCTTCCTTCAGAAGTAGCATCAACTCAAGGCAATACAAAACCTACCCCACGCCTCCCCTCTGATTTGGTTTCACATTCGTCACCATTGTCTGACCCTGAATCCAACCTTGAAGATGGTGTATTGATCCACGGGGAGGGGATCCCAAGGCCTTTCGTGTCGGTAGCAAACTGTCCACTTTACGAGTATGGCTCGAGACTGGATATCCAGACTCCGACGCCACTGCAAAGGCACGTGTGGCCAGCGTTGTTACGGGGTCGAGATATTGCTGGAATTGCACAAAAAAATACAGGTCGGAAAATAGCATTCTTGTTGCCGATTGTTGATCAAGTGTTGAACCCTGCTGTGTATTCAGAGTTACCTTTTACAAACGGGGTGAGTTATCGTTGATGTGCTGCTTAGTATGCTACGTTTTTTGTTTTAATTCACGGGTACTCTGTAGTAGTATTTGTGAATCTTTGTTATAACTTGGTTATCACTTCAATCGTTCGCATAAAGAGCCGTGAAACAATGGGCTATTGTATGCGTGATCTTATGTAGAAAACCAGACGAACCAGTTTACACAATGCTTCGTGCAATCTGTACACGGGAGACGTCTGCGCTACCAGCTGAGCGAAAAACTAATCGCGCAAAGCACTGTTAATAGTAGACTCATTTTCTTTCTTTCTTTCTTTCTTTCTTTCTTTCTTTCTTTCTTTTCTTTAGCTTTCATCTTTTCCAGTGTTAAGATGGTAACAAACGTAGTATATATCTGGAGGTAGAACTCTGATTTTGGGGTTTTTCTTTTATAGCCTCTAGCCCTGATACTGTGTAATAGCTGGAGCAACGCAATAGATGTCTATAAAGAATGCAACAAGATCCTCGGTCCACGACGAACAGCCAGAGTACATGTCGTATTTGGCGGAGGAGCAGAGGAAGAGCAAGTCATACCTCTCATTAATGGCTGCGAGATCCTCGTTGCTACAGTTCCTTGCTTTCTACGCATGCTTAAACGTAGCTACACCACGTTGGATAGACTCTGTCATATTGTCTTCGACAATGCGGACTTCCTTGTCGAGGACTTTACTGCAGAAGTAAAAGAAATCATGAGAATTTATGGTCGTTTGCTTAAGTCTCAGCCTGGTCGTGTTGCACCAAGACAAGCTGTAATAATGGCGTCGTCGTGGACTTTAGGCGTGGCGTCTCTCGTCCGCGCCTATCTTGGTAATCCATTGATAATAATCGATGACAAGGTTGAAGCAACGATCTACTCTGGTGTGAAACAGGCTGTTGAGTTGTGCTCGTCGAATAAGAGGCTTTCAAGTCTTTTAGGTAAGAGAAAGCTGAAAGGGTTAAATAAGCATTTTACTCGAGGCTTCATGCGCACCCTATTTTACCGTATAATCAGGATTTTCTTTTCTTTGTCTGGACTGTCAGAAGAATATGATATGATATGGGTTGAAATGAACGTTCTTGTCCGGGCAAATGTTTGTCGAGGGTCCTGAGGGGGGGTGGGATGGGGTGCAATCCCATTTCCCAGCCTAACGTTTTCTCAAAATCTCAGCCCCACTCCTAATTTATCTGGCGTATATTTCGAATTCTGTCGGTATGTGAATTACGTTTTTCATGTTTCTATGAGAGATAAAAACATTTCATTGTTCTTTTTCCCATTCCCAGTAGTAAAACCCCATTCCCAGTGCATCAAATCCCATTTTCCCAGTCAAAATTATCCCTTCATTTTCCCAGTCTACATTACTCCTTCAGGAGCCTCTTTGTCAGCAGCTATTATTCCCACTAGAAAAACAAACGTAACTTTCGGGAATAAATGTGTAGTGATGTTTTGTTTGTTTTGTATAAACTTAAAATTCAGCACTAATGAAGTATTTCCGCCAAAAGGCATGCATTCTTTGTTATTCACCTAGTCAAAAAAACGTTGTCAAAACCAAAAGCAACGAATGAAAAGTCCGAGTTTTTTTGTAACGTGATAAACTCACTGTTATAATTCAAGCCCCGTAACACGATATGTGATATTGTCGTTATGTAATATTTAAGAGAATGAAGGCAGATATGACGAAACTAGGTGCCATTTTAAGCTCTACAACTTGTCTATTTAGTGGCAATGTTGTAGAATTTTTAATGAGGGTAAATAATGTCAACGGAGGTTTCAGGAGGCGTCTCAAAAAAGGAGAAATTGCTTCCATTATCAATTAAACTTATTGATTAAAATCGTCATCACCAACAACAGCAAACAATAATTATATGGATGATTAGATGTATTCCAATGTTCCTTCAAGCGTGTCTCTTGTTTTATTTTCAGGATTTTTAGAAAACGCCGACAGAACTCACGAGATTGTCATATTCACCAACACAGCACAGGAGGCAGAGAACCTTGGTGAAGCACTAAAAACGGGCAGTCATTTTGTACTCGTGGCACATGAATTTATCAATCCTCAAGAATTAGCCGAAATCCGAAGACAGTGGTATAGTCCACACAGTGAAGAGCTGATGCCAATACTAGGTAGGTATAGAACAAGACAGTGATATAGTCCACACAGTGAGGAACTGATGCTAATACTAGGTTAGGTATAGAACAAGACAGTGATATAGTCCACACAGTGTAGACCTGATGCCAATACTAGGTAGGTATAGAACAAGACAGTGATATAGTCCACACAGTGCAGACCTGATGCCAATACTAGGTAGGTATAGAACAAGACAGTGGTATAGTCCACACAGTGCAGACCTGATGCCAATACTAGGTAGGTATAGAACAAGACAGTGGTATAGTCCACACAGTGCAGACCTGATGCCAATACTATGCTAGGTGTAGAACAATGTCTGTGGAAAACATCTTCCCACATAACCACCTGTT
>JAAAQI020133596.1:0-13157 GCA_011800005.2 Stichodactyla mertensii | reverse complement strand
GAAGGAAGGAAGGAAGGAAGGAAGGAAGGAAGGAAGGAAGGAAGGAAGGAAGGAAGGAAGGAAGGAAAGAAAGAAATTGTTTTTGTGAATGCGTCTGATATATGCGAACTACATACTTCACATATTTACTATATAAGCAGCTAAGTAAAAGTATGAATAGATTCCTCTTAAATTCTTCAAGCGCGACTCCAAGGTACCTCTAAAGAGGAGAGAAGGAGATTATTTTAGCGTGAAGTGACCACACCCACTTTGACAAAGGGTTCATTCCAAACGTTGACTGGCTCTGCGCATTCATCAGTTACATCATATTTCCATACTGCGACCGTGGTGTGATAACTTTTATATTATCGATTATGTATGATTATAGTATGCCAGATGACGATTTTTGCCTGTGCCTATTGTTATGTCAAAAGTATCTTATCATCAAATAATGATAAAAACATTAATACTGCGTCTGTAGACCTGTTCATATAATGGTAGCAAAAGTGATGTTTTTCAACTGTACTCAGTTATTTCTTGGTCATTATATCTTATCTTTATATAAAGACTACAAAATTCTGAATCTTCTTGAAGTGTCTACATAAAGCTTCGGTGACCCGAGCGCTTTAGGGCTGGTTATTTTATTTTTGCTGTTCGCTGGAGTGAGAAAACAAACGACTTACAAGCTAGAGTCATTACTTTTTTCGTTCCAGAAATGATGGCTTCTTTTTTATTACATTTTTCTTTTTCTTTTCGAAACTACCGGGAGAATTTGTCACATCCAATCATTTAGGGAGACTTTAACGGATCTGTCCAGATTTGACAGGTAGCAACCATAACTGAAATTGAATTAGGAAAAAATGCCAGCGAAGAGAGCTGCCTACGATTTTTGAATCTTTGCTGCTTAGCTCATAAATAAGTGCCCCTTAAGGATTTATTGCTTTCATTAGAGAATTTTGACTGCGGGAAAAAGATCCTCGGCGGACAAAGATACCAGAAGAGCTGCATTATAGGTTTTTCAGTGTCTATTCACCACAAAAGAGCTAAATAAGAACAGCATGGTTTCTGCAGGATGTTATGGTGTAATAGACTTTGAACAACGAGTCACACGAACACCAAAAAAGATACCCAATCAAGTCTATCGCCATTACTTACCTTAGATCCCACGAGGAAGGCTTGCGTCCGGCTTTTTTGACTTGGACTAACTCACGACCCAGACTTCACAGCCAAAAAACGACAACGTGAGATGACATGAACTGATTGTGTCTTGAATGTTCCCTGGCCCCTTCGTCTGACTCCTAACAAAGTTCACGAATTCAGTAAATTAAATCATCGCATTTTTTAAAGAATTTCAAGCTATAACGTAATTGACGCGCCTAGGATCGTAGAATAAATAAAATTCCCTTTCTGGGATGCCTATCAGCGGTTGAAGTATATGTCTGTCTTTGCCACTAGCGAAATGCGTGTTCAACAGCCCGTCAGTTAGTTCTCGCCTGAAACCTTAATTTCCGTTATTAAATTTTAAGTGTCTGGGCTGGCTAATTCCAGTACACCAGACGTCATATGCTCAAGTGATTTGATTTTATTAATAAGGTAAAGATTAGAAACTTAGGACAGAATTTTTTTACTGCTGTAGACGTGGTTGGTTATGGAATGGGTGGTGAGAAGCCCAATTGTATCGTAAATTTGAATTCTCTTGGGATAATATGAATACTATTCGTTAGACGTATAAGTCAAAAACGTAAATAAACAATTAGATGAAAAACCTGTGTGTTTTTAAGTTTTTGACATCCCAGTTCATAACACATCTTTTTAGCCTCTTAATTCGCATACAGACGTAAATACTATTGATTTAAATCAACTCTGATGCTAGTTTAAACTCTGAAAAACCTTAAGGGATAGAGCAGGTTTTTTTGAAGACTTTAGACAATTATAGCCAATTGTGAACCTAATTAAAATCATATCAAGAATGAAGAAATTTTTGCAATTGTTTTTGATTCGAAAATTTACAAGAATGATAATTGGAAATGATTATTTGCTATGGGTGTTTACGGAAAGTCTTTAGGAAATCGCTGTTATTTTATTTTATTTATTTTTTGTTTTCAATCAAAATAAAGTCAAAAATTAAGGAATTTTTGCGAATCAAACGTTTTTAATTTTAAATGCAAGAGAGGGGTTCAAAATGCGTCAGATAAGTGCAAGCCTTCAAGAAACAAAACATCTTTTCGATATTGATATCAATCCACGAATTTCCTATTAAAGTGGGTTTAGAGTGCTGGAAATTAGGTGTGGTCAACTGCACCCTTATTTTATGAGCCATAAAGGCGCAGTGCTTGGCGTGAGTAGAAAGGTTTTTTCTTTTCTTGTCAGTTATTTTGAAAAGTCTCAGAATTACATCCAAGACCCTCTTACACGTGTTGAACTATTTATTTACCGAATGAACCAGAAAAAAGGGCACATTTAGTAGATTTTTTAAATCTAAGATTGAGAACTTGATTATGGGGTCTAATATCCAGGTACGATCTTGATAAACCAAAGCGAGGATCGTGTATGTTATGATACTTTTGTGAAATGATATCTTGGTTTTCTTTACTCTGATGTTCATCTGACTGAGCAGACCTCACATTGAGTATTAAGGTTATCATGTCCGTAATCTTGGTTGCCATGGCAGCGGGCACGAATGGACGTGCTCTTTCCCGCTTCATTGGTTAGTCGAATATAATTATTAATGGTATCATTCAATGATCATTACATTGACGCAACAAGTATCACCCAATCCCTCATGCAAACTGACCTCTAGTTCATGGATTTCACTGGTTTCCGTCTCTTAAAACATGTCGCTGTGTAAAACTCTTCCTGAATCGTCTTTAGTAAATTATAAATTATAGGAGCTCACGCGCCTGTTGTTAATAAAGTGCGACTTGCTGTTGTAAAATGAACTCTCCTTTTTGCTATCTGAACCCTTGTGCTAAGTGGAATAGAAAATTAAATAAAAGAACGGCTTCTGAAACAACACAAAGTTTCAGGGACAAGAAAGTGAAAATAAATATCGAGACGATGAGAAGTGAACGCCAAAAAAAGCAATATAAAACTGCCTTACTTCTGTCCACATGAGTTTGCTCAAGTCAAGATCGTGCGGTGTACCATGCGGAATAAGAACCAAAATCCCCGTAATGTAATATCGAAACTTACAATGACGCAGTACATCATTCCTATTCAAGATTATGAGAACATCTTTATATTGTGCAAGAACAATTGCAAAAACAATGTCTGTTCTTAAAACAAACGCTTTTGACGTGGGAAAGCTTAATGCAACGAACAAAAGTTTCATAAATTCTATAACTCACTCAAATTTTGCAGAGTATTACTATTTTACTAGCAGAGCACACTTCATATCAGAAAAGGAAGGCATTACTTAAACAAAGATGCTTAAATGAGTAGGAGAGCGATAAGCTTGAAGTTTAGTCTAACGTAGGGAAAAGAGCCTGCATTGGACTGAGTTACTAGGCAAAAAGTAGTCAAACTTACTAGCTAACGACATTAGTAGCAGAATAATAAAAGATAATTCCTAAAAAAACAAGGAATCTTGAAGTGGAAAACTGATACTCCACGAATCGGCTGCACATTGTTGGACGACAGTACTAGCATCGATACTAGCACTAAGGACTCTTTGTTTAAGCCCCAGTATTGATGTCTCTCCTAACATAACCATAACCATAACACACTTCTCGTGCCCCTTTTAACCCTTCCCTCTTTATGTGATCGATTTTAGAGTTATTAACAACTCAAATAGGATAGATTTTTGACGCTGAAACAGATGTGGTATCATCATCTTGCTTTGAAAACAGACCTGTTAATAATACCATGATAAAATAGGGGCAGAATGTTTCTTTTGCCACGAGCTCACTGAAGTAAACCGCCATCCTTGTCGATGCCAACTCACAGGGTACATTTAATAAAAGCATACTTTTTTTGTCAGCGCGCCTTATTAAACAACAAAAAGTAACGTAGTAATTTTCATTGCATAGTTTTAAATCCACAAAAAGCCTTATAAGATGACGTGTATTTGAGTAGAAGTCTGTAAGATAACTAGCTGTCTTGAAAGCGCTTTTACCTACCTTATAAACCCTGCTCCAGCAAGGACTACCAGAAGAAGCACACTGTTCAAAGCCTAAGCGATAGCTGTCAGTTTATAAGCTATTCAAGATATCTAACCATTGCCTTTTCTAAGGTTTTCCGGATATTTCTAGATGGCTTTTAGAACCCATAAGGGATTAGCCGGAAGGTTTACAGACTAGACACATTTGACGAGGTCATTTACTTTCGATGTTTTGATTGTTAGAAATATGTCCATAAATTTAAGGTCAAGTGATCTAATAAAAAAAAGCTACAAAAGCCTTAAAACTGATCTTCAGAGTACCATGTGTTATAAGAATCTGAGGACACATATAGTAGATGCGACTTTCAAGATTGTCCACTTATTCAGCTATTTTTGACTGAAGTGTTAACGTGGCCAATCAGAACCTTTTATCGCTATTATTGCATTAAACATCTTCGTGTAGACGATATTTACTCCAATGAACTGCAAGTGAGACTTCAATAACGACTTTTATTGAACTTCCTAAATGATGAGTATATTTCTAGCATGTTTGTCTTTCATGTTATTAATGTGAGGCACGACTTTTTGATCCATTGAAATACCATTTTGTTATTGTAAAAGTGCACACTTCAGTCACTTGCCAAATTGAAAGATACATCCCTGATTGTGGCTTATAGAATTGTCTGTGGATCATTTACCATCTTTTAGATGCCAGTTTTTACCTGACATTTTAAACCTTTCATGGACCTGATTGTTTCATTTAGAAAATATTTCTATCTATTGATGGAAAATTGCAAAAGATGTGACGATTGATGAGGCACTCCAGCACTCCACGCGTTGGCCATCCTTCACACGTTGAAATTTTGAATCGGCGAGGGAGGAAGACCGTAGATCCCATGCAAAGAAATTGTTTCAAATGTCTTGGGCCACTGAGCTCAGATATGAACTCCATAGTAATACTACTAGCTAGGGAAGCGCGGCAGGCGTAGTGGTGAGGGCACTCCTTTTTCACTGCTGTGGTCGTGTGTTCGATACTCGGACTCGCTGTTACATGTGAGTACAGTTGTTTGTTGGTTCTCTCCTGTGTTTCGAGGGATGTTCTCCGGGTTTTCTGATTTTCCTCCCTCCGATGGAAAGCCACTCTGTGGAAATGCCACTGACACATACGTTATCATTACTAACCACAAGCGCCACAAAATGTATGCGTTAACGTGTTAACTCCACGCATTATTCATTTTATTTTAATGAATAGTGAACAATCTTAACAAACAGTGGAAGTGTTTCCGTTAAGCTCAGTGTCAGAACTCGTAGATGATTTATCAACAACTGGAGTACATTTCTCACGTACCTTTATGTTTTTATAGGCGCCATCGATGTCCCCACGAATCGTCCAACCCTAACAGAGTTATCAACAAGAAGCAGGAAGACAACTGCTCCATTACTGAATACAGTGGCAACTATTTGTCTACAATTCCACGTCGTGGTCCATTTAACCGCCCAAAGGACCTTATACACTATGAAGGTCCTCTACAGCAGAGCACCACTCATAAAATGGACTTTGGAACCTATGAGGTACGACCACCTATTAAGAAGGAACCGGAAAAATATGTCCCGAATCCACACAGGTTTGATACGGTATCTGAAAAAAAGGATCATTATAAAGGTGTTAGGGGTGTTCCTGCCAAGATACCACAGTACCTTAGAGGTATTACAATGAGAAAGCCCTCTGCGAGGGTAGAATACGAGTCCACGTCACATGGGGATTACAGAACCTGGAGACCTGCACCCGTAGAGAGGATTGGTCGAAGTAATACTTACGCCCCTCCTGGTGAACCTTTCAAGGAAACTTCAATACACAGACAGGATTATTTGAGGTTTAACCAGCCACCAAGACCCACTGCCAGACAACCAGATAAAATAAAACTGGATGGACCACAAGAAACTGAAACAACTAGCCTTGCATATTTTACACCCAAGGAAATACCACCAAAAGTTGAACCCAAAAAGGAGGAGTATGTGCCTCCTGAGGCGCCGTTCAACAACACATCCATCTTCAAGGCAGACTTTAAGGATTTGCGACACGCTCCTAAAGCTAAAATGTGTCGTCCAATCAGCGATTTGTTTGCCACTGATCAAATGATGGAAAGTGCAACAACCAAAGACTCAGATTATAAGGCTTGGGAAGTGAGGATTCCGAAACAGAAATCTCCAGAGATGTATAAAAAACCCGAAGGAGAGCTGGATTGTAGAACCACCCATATGGACTATGGGAACTTTGGACGAAAAGCTTTGCCAGCCAAGAACGCCCGTCCAAGAACAAAACTCAAATTCGGTCGTGAGGATATCCTGGATGATACCACTAATTATGGACTCAGCTTCAGGTGGGCTGCACAACCCAAAATGCACTCCAAAGGTCCAGCCGTACATAACGAAATATTCCCTAGTGAGAACCGAGGTTTCAAAGAAACCTCTGAATTTCTAGACCAATACAAAAGATTCAACGTAATTCCTTCCAAGATGTACAAAGATAACAGCAGGCTTTTCAAGACAAGTGACCCGTTATCAAAAAGCACTGTATACAACGGTGACTTTGAGTGGCCAAAAATTAATTGTCCCTCCGACAGAATTCTAAGAGGGTCCGACAGCTTTAAGTTTGATCATGAGACAGAGACTGGTCATCGCGTATTTGCAATTCCTACTATTGATACCAATGGTTCTCTTAATCTCACTGCTAACAAAGATAAATCCTTAGTCATGAGTTAAGGAATGCTTTTTCCTAGATATTACGAATCCATGACGTCCAGATATATTGTTGGTAGAAACAGCAAGGCTCCACTTAACATTGGATATCTTGTTCTCTTGACTCTAATTTGAAAGCAAACATTTCTGATCAACTATTAACTTCAACCTGAGTTACTGCGGTTCTAGAGTTAAGACAAAGAAAATCGGAAGACGGTAAAGAGCGTAAAGACCAGAAACAAAAATCGCTGCTACTCCAATCCTTGAAAATTCTGAGACACGCAATCTCATGGGTCACATTAAAACAAGTCCGTAGCATATGTTCCTATAAAATTAACTTCCAAAATAAGATATAAAAAAGATGATATGCAGTATCAAAAAATTACAACGAATTTAAAAGAATCAATATTCATCTTTATCTCTCCTAAATCATTACTTAACGTTAACGACAATCGCAGCATACTAATTTAGAGTAAGAGAAAATAGTAATACTAAAGGAAATGTAGAAAAAATAGGAAAACTTTACTACCTTACTCTCGTAAGTGCTGGTAAGATCTTTTTTTATTGACAACATCCACATAAAAATTATTAATCTATAGATAAATTAGAAGCAAAAAGAAAAAAAATTATTCGTTTTGCACAATTACTTCAATGCTTATGTTTTTTGAAAATTTATAATTCGAAGATTTTACATATCCAATTTGTTTTTGTTATAAGATTTGCTTTTCTATTAAAGTGGCCAAGATTAACTCATCATTTGCTTAAATTAAAGTTCCAGAAGAGACACTATCGAATAAAATGCACATAACTTCGGAATTTGTTTTATGTAAAGAATGTAAAAAAAATGCATTAAATAAATTAATAAAATATTTAAAAAAAACTAAATTCCCTGACTATTCCCTGACTTTTCCCTGACTAAATGACAATTTCACTGACCATCTTGTACAAGAAAACAAAAACAATTCATATGTTGTTTTGTCCACAACAAATTTTTTATCTAAAATGTATATCACAAGATGTCAATGGTTTATAATGCTTTTTCTATACAAACTTAAGGGTTTTTTCCAAGGCATGTTTTGATACCTTTATCCTTTAAATTGCAACTATATTAACCATATGACAGCTATTATGGGATAGCTGTGACCAAAATTCCCTGACTTTTCCCTGACTTAAGGTGAAAATCTGAATTTCCCTGACTAAATAAAAAAATCCCTGACTTTTCACTGACTTTTCCCTTTTCCCTGACTTTTCCCTGACCCCTGGGAACCCTGTGTAGTAACGCACAGAAAAATAATTTTTTATTTGGGGGAAAAAAATTGAAAAGCTCGTCTTCTCGGGTGTCGTGAAAGATGTAGTGAGGGCTAGGTTTTGCTGGAAGTGGCCTGAACACCCCATTTCCGAGTTCTCCAAAATGATGCATGAAGGCGAGGCTGACTTGTTCCGTTGTCATGCACTCTTTTCTCTATGACTTGTTCGCAGTTCACTCGGTGTCGTTTCGCACCCTCAAGCGTGATTTCATCGCTATCATTGATCTTTTTTGAGAACTCGGACGTGGTCTTTTAGGTGACGGATTTGCCTTATAGAATAATACCTGAGGGCGCATGCGTCACGTTTTAACGCTGAACTTGTGAAATACCATGACGACAACTAAAATTATATTTATAAAATTAAAAATATTCCCTGTTTTTCAAATTCGTAGAAAAAATATTGAGAACTAATGGTAGCTTGCAATACAAAAATATAATTTTAATTAGTAAAGCAGGTCTTTTGTGCAAGAATGGTTCTCTAGTTTTTGTGTGGCCCTGTGGAAGATGTTGCAACGATGCATGACAGACAGACAGACAGACACAGGAAGGCAGGCATAGCAAGGACAAAAAGATTGCTACCAAAAAGAATCAAAAACCAAAGATCCACATTCGACGGCCATGTTAAAAAAGTTAACAAAAAAGCGACGAACCTCTTGTTCGATACCATCAAAATGGCGGCAATGATGTGTTTTGCAAAAGGAAAATTCGAGCCACTAAAAGAAACGGAACTAGGGATTTATACAAAGTATAATAGTCTGACAGCAACAACATCTCATTGAAATGAACAATTAATTCATGTTTAACGTTAACCGCGCGTTATTGAAACATATTTCAGATACCTTTATCTTCTACATCTTACCCTACAATGACCGCCATTCACCACTTTCTCATCCCCATAATACTTTACGTTTTGGGGGGCAACTGGAAAGAAAATTGTTCGAAAATTCAAAACTTTTCATACAGATATTGACCTGTTCCAAATTCTTCCTTTCTGGTTTTTGTTAATCCTGATACACCTATAAGCGTTTTTAGATGTTTTTCCTTTAATTCTAATTCATCATCAGGGTAATATTTACGATTTTGTCTCGTTCTGCCCCCCTAAAAACGCAAAGCATTATGGAAACGTGAAAGTGGTGAATAGTGTTAAATATATGATTGTTGCACTATTAATCAGGTTCTGTAGCTTGCTTTGTTATGTGTACCACAGGGAGCCCGGTTAAAAGGATTTTACGTGACCTTGGAATAAGCCTTTTCCAAGAGGCGGCAGTGTACTTTTTGTCCTGTAGCCTCGTTTTGAAATGTTTCATTGCTAGGTTACCAGGGTAAAACAACTGTTGCAACAATGAAAACGATTGTGATAAAGATCCATCCTATCAACATTTTCGCTGATCTTCGTGGTCGTCTCGTGACCTCAATCTCTTCATTTCCTGTGTTCTCGTCGTATCTGGTTATTCAGTGTTCATTGTGATTATTCTTGTTAATTCTATTACTAATACAGCAATGATTATCGCTTGTACCATCTTCCACATGTCTTGCAGCACCAGGCCCGATATGCTGAGCATAAATTCCTGTCCTTAATCTGCTTGCAGTAGTTCACCTTGTCTATACATATTCCTGTAATCGATTTCGTGCGTTAGAAATATTCGTATTGTACTCTGGTAGATGTTAGTTTTCATCATCGTTATCATCAACATCATAATCATCACCAATCATCATCATTAATCATCGTCATCCATCATCATCAATATCATCACCACCATCATCACCCATCGTCGTTATCATCGTCCATCATCAATCAAACATCATCCATCATCATTCATCATCAACATCCATCATCAACATCCATCATCATCATCAACATCCATCATCATCATCATCATCCATCATCATCATCAACATCCATCATCATTCAACATCCATCATCATCATTCAACATCCATCATCATCATCATTCAACATCCATCATCATCATTCAACATCCATCATCATCATCAACATCACCAGCTTATCTAACATCATCATCTTCCATCATCAATCACCATCACCCATCATCATCATCATCATCATCATCACCTCAAACCTCAAAACAATTGAAATATCTTAATCAATAAAAACTGAAAAACTTACTTTGACCACATGGAGCTCTGTTGCAGGGTTCTGTTATATTGGGTTTTTCCTTGGGATTGCATAGTCCTTTTGCCGGTAATAAACTCTTATAAAATACACATTTGGCGTTACGTTTCCTTATACCATTACCACCACATAAAGCCGAACACTGCATGAAAAAAGAAGTTTATAATTGATGTTCATAGTTCAGTGCAATAGACCTAACCACCTTGGGCGTAATGTTTATCCAATCAGACCACGTGTCATTCCCTTGAGAGTACGATTCTTTGTTTGAGGCTCACTCATATTAACGTATCTTCTCAAGCGGTACCAAGAAACAAAAAGTCACGTGTTCTTAAGGAAATGACACGTTACCCATTGCGTCCAAGGTGATTTGGTCTATTTTTTCACTACTTTTGTCAACATATGATACTACCGTTTTAACAAATATGGCGTTTGAAAAGTTGATCTTGAACATCAAGCGGTGAAATCCAAGATGGCACATAGCACTAGCGTTTTGTGCATACTCACAGGAGACCAAGAAGAAGTCGTCCATATGGCTTCACAAGAACGTGTTCGACATTTCTGTAGTGTCTGTGGGGCAGGTACTGCATTACAGTATGATTCAGGTACAGTGTTGTTCCTATCATCCATGCAGTCAACGGTCCTGTTAGTGTACCCTAAGAAGTTGCCATAACAATATTGGCACTACATCAAAAAATAATAACAAGTTAGTAAGGTGATCTCTCTGTTCTTGTGGCCCAATTTTCGAAATAAGTTGAAATACGTCACGTTGGATTTGCACCACCGGTGGTCAAGGTGGACGAAAGAAAAGATAAAAAGGAATTCTTTGAAAGCAAGGCCATCTATTGAGTTATATTCCATTCGCTGTAAAACTGTTTCGGTAGCATAAGGGGAATGTCCAATACAACTTACGTCACTCCATTTAGAGACTTTCCAACTCCCTGTAGAAAAAAAGATTCAAGGTTTATTTTTCCCGAACAGATAAACAACTACAACAACAAACAAAGAGAAAATAAAAGAGAAGGAAAGAAAAGGAAAGGAAAAGGACTCACGAGAACACTACCATTACCACTACAACAGCAACTACATCAGCAACAACAACAGCAGCAACAAGCACAAACAACAAATAAACGATTGGATTAAAAAGCTGACTAATTTTTCAAGATCTAAACCGCTTAAAGTAATATAAAAATTGTAGAAAAGTAACGAAAGACATGAATAAACGAAACTCCTTCTCACCAACTATCTTGTCCCTGACGTGCAGGTCGAGCCCGCCGCCATCTTCACCAGCGGTATTTCTCACAAAACAGAAGTATTCACCCGTCTCTGCATTAGAAATGTTCCGAATCATGAGCACACCCTCCAGCACTAGATGGTTGCTATCGTTCTTAACTTTCAGACCGTTTTTAAGCCAAAGAATGGTTGGATCTGGTCTTCCTGTCACAGGACAACCAATAATAAGGTTGCCATCCTTTTCAACAGCAGCAGAACGTGTTTGCTGTCTTTTGATGGCCAGTTTGGTTATACTGGAATATTTGACATACATCAGCTCTGCTTTACTTTTGAGATACGCTTCCGTGAAAAACTTGTCCAAGATCCTCGGTGGGACTAGAAAGACAAAAATGTAATACGTTAGAGCCACTTTACCAAGACGTACAGTATTATAGAAGAGCTCATAAGTATTTCGTATTTTGTAAAGACTTCAAAGTCTTTTGAAAATTGTTTTGGCACGAAAAGGAAATGCTACGGTAAATCGATGAATCATGTTGACACATCACATAAAAGCCGCTCACCCTGGAAACTAACTACAGGACCCAGAACTAGCAAGCCACAAACCATATCTAACGTATGATCTGGCTCTCTTAAACATATGTCTTAATGAAGTCAGTAGTTTGAGTTGCGGAAGCTAAAGAACTCCAACAGCTATGCTAATGGATAACGTAGCTATTACTGAAGACAGCTGCTGGTGCTACCCTAAGTGCCCATCTTAACCGAACTCGAAAAGCAAAGTCGTCGCAAAAAAATCACATTAACAGGATGCTCAATAAAAGAGCAAACTGAACCCATTCTTGATATGATTGGGTGTGGACTTGCTAAATTGAAATTGAAAAAGTACTCTATTAAGTTTTTTTCGAGCAGCGTCTTACCTAAAACTGTAACATTAGTGCTTCTGTACGTCGTTCCATATTCGTTTTTACCAATGCAAGTATAATTCCCCTCGTCTGAGAAATCTACCTTTTGGATTTGAAGAGTGCCATCAGGGAAGATCTTCCAGCGATCTCTATTCTCGTTACCCACTACGTACCACGTGATGTCAGGCTTAGGTGAGCCGTATACTGTACAGCGGAGTCGCAAGGTTGATCCCCGGATGACCGTTGCCATGGTTTCGATGCGCCTAACACTGGGTCGAGTGAATTTCCTAGCCGCTGCCCAGTAGCCAGGAATATCAGGAACAGCTTCGAAGAGGAATTAAATTTTCAAGTTAAAATTCTGAAACACTTCGGGATGTTTTAATACTAATTATTCACGAATGTCAATTTATTAGTCTCTGATTGGCTCAAAGAAGATGAAAGCTATTAGAATGGTTTTCGTATGAGTGGAAAACGTATAATACAGACTTACAGCACGTACATCGGTATAGTATGCCGTAACACTGAAATGGTTTCCATTGTTTTTGCGATAATGATCCAATCAAAACACTTAGCTAAGGTTACGGTAATGTATGGTAAAGCTATACCTATGTTAAAAGAATTAAGCCTTCCCACTAATACGAAAAGAGACACATGCGCCAGAATATATTTCACAGTCATGCGAAACATAAATCTCTTTATTATATAGACATGAGTGAGATACTGGAAAATAAGCCATTCATAAACATGATACGAAACTACATCCGGGAACCC
>JAAAQI020133585.1:0-13157 GCA_011800005.2 Stichodactyla mertensii | reverse complement strand
CTAATGCAAATGAACTTAAACAATAGGTTTTGCTCATTTGCATTAGATTCGGCACATGTGAGATTCGACGTTTGAAAGGGGCCTAAGCCGCAAACTAATTCTTTTTGTTTTGCGAGTGATGTTATTCTATTTTAAAACCTTTTCAGTGGAACTGATATTTTTTTATTTAAAGTTTATCCATGTCATGATGTACCTTTTAGGCGTTAACGGAAAAAATAACACTAAAGAGAATAACACGAGGTCTGAAATGGCAAAACGTTCACCTCGAGAGAAAAAGTCTGTCGTCCTATGCATTGTGGTCTAGCTTGGGTACGAACAACACCATATAAGGCATGGTGAACAATAGATGCTTGTATCGAAGCTAGACCACAATGGGTTGCACCATGTTGGATCTCAGAAAAGGCGTGTGAGATTAGATATATTTGTTATCAATTTCCTTCGAAAATCTTAAATGTGGAGAATCGAATAACTTGGCTGCTTTTCAGCATGGGTCAAGATATTTATCGCTAAGCATGTCGCTCAATCTTGCTACGAAGAAACCGGAAAAAAAGCATCACAAATATTTCAACGTTACTCATAAAACCCCCTCTGGCGCGGCTTTCACGAAGGAATCTTTATTGAATTACATAAGAATATTTGCTTTCTTTTGTTTTCGATAAATTTTCAAAGTTTAAAACAACGCATGAAGACGCTATCTTTTCTAAGTTTCAAACACAAAAACGAAAAGTAGCTTCGTTGGGACTAAATGCTCCAGTTTCGAGTTCTCTGTTGCTCTGTATTATCCTCGCTTTTGTGTAGAATATTCACATGCCTCAGTGAAGGTCCGTGGAATTTCAAAGTGTTTGTATTGTTGAAGCTGTGTATTCTTTACTTTATCGTTGGTATGTGAATATTTTAACACTGAAATGAGGCTAACACTGAGCAACAGAGAACTCGAAACTGGAGTATTCCTTATTGGCAATTGATTTTCTCGTATTATTCTACAATATTTTATTTATTAAAGATGAAATTATTTTTACGGATGACTTAAATTAACCATGTGAATATAATTATCAGTTCAATGCCAATAAACTATGATAAACTTTTCACATGGAGTGTTTTGTTAGACGCGAATTTTCCCAATAATATATAGAATCTTCGAGTTTACTTGCTGTTCGCAACACTGGTCATGTGATCGGTTAATTTAAGCACAATAGACCATAATTTTTTATTGCAATACACGTGCATTGCCACGTGTGTTACGTAACACGCTGGTAATAAATGCTGATTACAAAGTGCTTGAATATGGTTGCCGGATTGTTGCACAAGAATTGAAGAAATTATTGAATATAAAATTGATTATTGAATTGAATATGACAATGATTGAATACAATCACAGTGACCGAATAAAACAAAGAAAGATAAAATATATAATTTAGTGAATATTCCAAAAACCAGTGAGTAAATACAACAAAACTATAGTTTACTGAATATAATAAAAGTGTCATTGAATATCAAATCAATTATTGAATATAGTCATATTTATTGAATATTGCAACAATCCGGCAACCATACTTGAACGTCCTTCCCTCCTTCCCTCCCTCCCCCCCCCCCCCCCTCCCGTTATTGCTCAGTTTGACCTTGGGCGGAGAGAGGAGAACGGGAACAGCCTACACACCCACCCCGGGGATTCACGTGGGTGGTAGTCCCCTCCCCTAAGCCAAGTCTTGTCAACTTATTAATGCAACTTCAGGCGTTAACGGTAAAAAATAACACTAAAGGGAATAACACGTGGTCTGAAATGGAAAGACAATCTCGAGAGAAAACGTCTGTCATACTAAAATATCCTTATATTCCAGCTACGATCGTTCAGACAACATTTCCAAAGGAGAATTGTCCCATGATTCAATAGGCTTTTTCTGAGATGGACGAATAAGGTGCATTGTGGTCTAGCTTGAGTACAAACAACACCACATAAGGCCTGACGAACAATGGATATTTGTATCGAAGCTAGACCACAATAAACCATGTTCCATTGATATCAGCCAGCTTGGTTTAGACCGGCAGGATCAATATTTTACTTAAATTCATATTACTAATGGTCTTCCTCAATCTGGTAAGACTACGTCACGAACAACGTCATAATCATTTTTAAGGAAGTTCCCTGCAGTTTATCCTGATTTATATAGCTATTTATGGTCGTTGTTTGTGTTTTTGTCTCCCCCTGTGCTTACCTTATAAATATCTGCATTCGTACTGTGTTAGGAATATTTGTTGATAAGCATGACTCGTCAGGCGTGGTATTTAGTTTAACATCGAACGCACTAGGTCATCGGCAACCTGCCCGTCCTCCCACCCCCTGGAAAAAGACTGTCGTCGCCCTCTGCCCTTTAGTAGTGTTCATATCTCTCTTGCATGATATTCTTCTTTCATAAGTTATCTTACGGTATGAGTCAGCCATGAATCAGAATAGTAGGTAGGTAGGGAAGTAGGGAAGGAAGGAAGGAAGGAAGGAAGGAGAGAAGTAAGGAAGGAAAAAAGAAAAAAAGAGAGAGATACATGGCAGTAATAAAATACTAGTTACCATGAGCAAAGTTCTTCGCACTATCCAAAGTATACACATGAAAAGAGCTGATGCGAGACAAACGAACATTCCAGAAAATATTGATGCGATATCTGACAACATTGATGACGATACACTTAACAAGATATACAAAATATGTAAAATATGTTGTCAATTCTTAATCGTTTCTCAGTCTGATTTACTCCTCCCCCAATGGGAAAAAAGCGAACTACTTGTGGGGACGAAACACCGGCTTGACTTAGATTGCTTAAAAACATTCTTCATCTTCTTGTTTTTTCTTTCTTTCTTTCTTTCTTTTTTCCTTTCCTTGTTTTTCTTGTCCTTGTTTTCGTGTAATTGTTTACTAGAGCCACAAATATTTTTTATTTATATAAAAATACAGACATGTTTTCTAGAAGGTAGCTAGAGACGTAAATTATTCTAGCAAGGTTGTTTTTCTGAAGCCAGTTAAACAAAAGAATCCCAACCGCGATAAGAGTTCTTTGAGTAGAATATTGTTATTCAAGAACTAGTCTTGCGTATTAGAGCTCTTAATGTCTGGAAGTCGAATAAGCAATTAAGCAAACTTAACTATAAATCAAACAATTGACGGCAAAACTTTAAGTCGTTGCTAAGTGGAAATTCGTCTCCCGTCACAAAATACGTAAAGAAAAGTGTGTGTTTAAGAGATCGAAGAAAAATGAAAATCACGAAACGGAATTCCGCACACTCAAAAACGAAAAACTCTCAAGAACCACAGAATACATAAGCAATTGAACTATTGAGTATTATAATTTTCATAGCCGAATAAAGTCAAATGAAAGTCGTCAAATTTTAATTCAAAACAAGAAATTCGCTTCTTTGCTTGATATTCTCTTACTCTTGCTCTATAGTTTTTTTTTCTTTTTTTTGACAGAACTTGAAAATTAATTTAAATTTGTAACTGAGATAAAAGCAGGATATAAGTTACAATGGACGTCAATTTGCGCATATCGGTAAACTTTAAAACGTAAATAGTTTCCTTGATACTCAGGCATCACTCTTATTGTTTGACGTATCCTGACATCGGTGTAGAGAAAATTGTGAATACGTGCTTTTTCGGACTCTGTTGTGATACACCTTTCACCATATTCATTAAAATATTAACACATTTCTTAAAGTTACAACCACAGCACTGCAGAAGGAAGTTACTTTTGAAATGTTTTTATTGTTGAATGATTCACACTATTTTACAATATAATACATATTTTTTACAAATATCTTTTTCACTTTTTTGTATAACCAAAAGAGGTAGTACTTCAAACTATTCTTTTTTTCCTCTTTGTGTTAACTTTTTGTTTGCAAAAACGAAAGCTTAGCTAACGGAAACGCTTGTTTTCGTTGCTCTTCTTTGTTTACAGTGTGCTCAATCACTTGGTACGTGCTTGATCAAGCCAGCCGTTTCAAAACACTTTCAAACTTTGTAAAAACCATTTGAATTATTAATCGTTCTTACAAAAAAGCTTTGGCTTGGAAACCCGAAAAAGTTTTGCATAAAGATTCTTCAGCCGAGAAACCTTTTCAATGTTGAACAGAATTTAAAATAAATAACTTAGTTCGATTCGTGTTCAGTTTATATACATATTGATATATATCGCTCACAGGCGAATATTCAAACTCTCATGCGCTTCATCTTTCTTTGCAGGTCTTTGTCAGTCTCCGATGAGAATTTTCTTGGCTTGCCACTGACGTTAAATTAAACCTGTTATTGAGTTGTATCGTATCGCTTTTGAAGGTTGTGCTCGCCAGGTGATGAACTGTGCGTGGTACATAAATTCCATCTCCAATTTCTCAAGCTCTACTCGCTGTAAAAACGTTGTAGTCTTAGCCTCAACTCAGGAGACTACATTAGTTGGTATTTTCAAGACAATTTCTTCTCTTTTTAATGTACTTGGATAGATTTTCTCCTGTGAAATACTCCCAGCACATCTGTTATTTTCCCCAACCATGGAACTTGTTTATTTATCTCAGGTTTTTCAATCTTTTTGACAGCTTTTTCTTGCACCAGCTCGGGTTCTGGTTCAGTGTTCGTCGTGCTGTAGGCCTTACTAAACGCTGCAGTCACAGCTCGTACAAAGTTCTGTGCCTCTGCGAACGACTCGAGATACAAAGCATGACATTCAATCATTGCGGGATCATTTTTGCAAAGGTAGTTGAAGACAACCACTTTAGGAATTTTCTTGTACGTAGCACAGAACAGAGTGCTTTTGATATAGTACGTCGTAACCAAACCGTCTTGATCTTCTATAGAAATACACTTTGCAGATACTTTGACGACAAAAGCATTCTTCTCTTCCATGTCATAACAGCCTTTCTGGTACAGGCGAGCAGCGTTTTCCAGCGTTCCAATTTTGGGAGCAAAAGCCTCCAGTCGACCTAGATACTTGGCCTTGCATTCAAACTGTGACGGACAGGGCATCTTGAGCGGTTGATTTTCTGAAATGACTATTTACCTCACGTTCGAATTTGATTCAGTTTATGTACACCAAAGATGTTGTCAACGTCTGAGACTCAGCTAACTAACTATGCAGAGGTATCCTGGGGCTATATATTGAAATTGTCTAGGCTCCTAGAATGATCTGCGCGTTTTGAAATCACTGATGCACGAGCCAATAGGAGCTCGCCTTATTAATACCGTTTGCCCTCATCCGTAAATTCTAACACTATATTGCTTTCCAATTCATTCATTTGTCATCTTCCAGACGTTTCTACGTTAGTTTCAAGTTCAGATACGAAAGCATGAATACGTAACTGCAAGATAAAGTGAAAATGCTGGAAAAAATCTTTAAAAAGATAGCGAATTTTTGGCGAATTTTGAATTATTTGCGCTGCTTGTCCAGCCTTGACCAAATCTTAGAACCATTCTTACGATATTGGGCCGTCTTTGTAGATTATTTTGTGAATATATTCATGATATTTCGTAACCAGATTTCTAGTGCTTCGTGATCAGTTATGGTGGTTTCATTAATCATACTGTCAAACAGAAAGTCCCACGGACGAGCATGTCCTCGCTAACATGCCAACCTGTTACAGATTTCGCTATCAATATTTGTCATTTTGCGTACTTAAGTGTACTGATATGCTTTATTGATCAGGCAGTTCTACAGATTGTGCTTTCTTTAATTTTCGGACAGCGTTTATCTGACGTTTCGCATTTTATTTTCTTAATCTCAAGTACGTTGATCTTAGACCTAGGCAATGAATAAACGAGCTATAACTGTGACTGTTTGCAGTCGTAACCAACGACATATTATCATTGTCCAATGAGACGAAAGACGCAAGAAATCAGTTCAATCTGTTTTAAAATCCTCCTAAACGAAAACAGATCAACCAAAAAATCAAAGGTTTGGATGCTGGCGTCCCTGCCGGGTTTCTAGTGTTTTTGAGCCTCCCAAAATGCCAAAACACTCTTATGTAAATGGAAGTTATATATTTATAGCTATCATTCAGCTTCGAAATGGAAAGAAAATAAACAGAAAAGTTATCTCCAGTCTTTATGTGGTCATGCTGTATCCAATTTCCTAGTTTTAAATAGCTTCTCTCGCATCTCTGTTTTCCAATAATTTGTTTAGACTTCGTGCCAAACTGAGGGAAACTGTTATGTCTGATTCTGCACTGTTATTCTAAATTGGTAATGAACGTGATAAAATGCGTAAATGTTAAATTATTCCTCAAGTCTGGTTTCCGATGGTTTCCTTGCGACGTGAAGAAATTGCCAAGATCGTTATAATCGGGTTGGTCGTTTTGTGACGCGCTAAGACGAACGGCTTTTTCAGGTTGCTAGCATTACGAAATCTCTTACAACATCATCACAACACTGAAAATTCTGCTAGAAAGGCGCTGCTAGCGTGGGAATGCAAAATAGGAAAGTTTAGCGAATAACACTGGCGTTGTTTTTAGCGTTATTTGCTTCATAATATTTAGATGGTATGTATGCTGTGAGCTGCGTTGCTAAAACAAAGGTGGGGGTCTTTACTTAATTATTCTCACAGATAATGCATGACCTTGGAATATGTAAGAAAACAGTCTTTCATAGGTAGCAATGAGTTGTCTCTACTATTATCAAAAAAGCTTTTTTAGAATTCGTTGTATTTAAAAATGAATTGGCACAAAGACAATATGGGTCTTTTGCGCAGGGTCTAGTTTTTTCTTATTAATGGAGCCTGTAAAAACATCATTCTTGGTTGATTGAGATTTGAGACTTGTTTATAAACATTCCTGGCAAACCACCGGCAAAATTACGTAATGTTTATAAAACTTCTGAATAACAAGATTCTTTTTCAATGACAAACTCTGGGTGTGTCTATGAGTCAAGATGAGTGGCTTTCCTGGGGTCATTGTGAGCATAAGGGTTCTAAATTCTATAGATCAATTATTGTGTCTGTTTGTGTTTCCTTTTTGGGACAATCACTGAAACCGTTCACTCCCGTTCTACGTGACCTTTCAGTCGTTAATCATAGATCCTTAGTTCAATATTTTCTCTTACCATGAGGATTCTGTCCCTTTTAGGCACCTTTAACGTTTTTGATTATACACATCTTTTGTGCTTTACGATAGTCGTGGAAAAAATCTCATTCGGTTTCTCCCTCGTGTTCGCGTTCGCCTTGTCTTTTTCCTTCTTCTTCTCCTCCTCCCCCTTCTTCTTCGCCACTTCTCGTTCTCCTGCTATCCGGCTCTCCTTCTTTTCCTTCTCCTCCTTGCCATTCCCCGTGACATGTGACACGTCAGGTGACATTCTAGTCATGTGATGGCACGAAAAAAGAAGAAAATCTCTAACGAAAATGTACTTTTACAAATCTTTTCGCGCACAGTTTTTTTGATGCTGCGAAAGTTTTATAGATTTTTTATTTTTTCAGTTTCCCAACTCTTCCTTGCTAATGGTGCTCAAATATTAACTGAGTCATGTCTGTGGGCACGTAAAGCCAATCTTTCAAGTCGACTTTTCTAAGAGCTTAATGTGTTAAGTAATTATTATTAATAGACTGCTTATTCCATTAATGGATCAAGGGTTACGTTTAATACTTTGAAATCATTGAAGCAGTTATCCCTCCTTGAATTATATCACTTAATATATTCTATAGATAGTTTTGTTATTGACGCTAAGAAGGTGATTCCGGACAGCTGTCCATCACTATAATAATGTCGATCAAAGTTTGGTTGCTTGGGCGTCACGTGACATTTAATATCTACTTTACGCATACACTGTTTTCGATAGCCGCTGTTCCCGCATAATGCAATAACGCAATCATGTTACACGCGTAACGGCACAATGCTTGTTAGATAAAACATTTGGATATTAAAGTTTTATAAGTTGTATGGAAGAAGACCATCGAACAATACCATCGAACAAGGCGTTTAGTTATTTCGAATCCACGTCCTTCCCTGGCGGGCTGGCTGTGGTGTTGTCCATTGAGCCCGACTCATTCTCTCTCCTATCCTTAATACCACAGGTATCCCAATAAGAGTTCAAAGGAGAAAATGCAAAAAAGGCCTACTTTATTTCACAAATATGGAGCTAGCTTTATATATTCCAAACAAATTAAACAAACATTTGTCAGAACATTTGCCTTCACTGCCGTCACTTTTCACTCAAAGTTCTCGAATGGCTGATAGAGTTCTTTTGGTTTGATGCGGTGCATATTACTACAGGAATGTCAACAAACACTTTTAGTGTCAATTGACATGTGGCATCTAAATCTGCATACATCTACAAAGTTATGGTCTCATACTCGTCAGACGGCAAGTCTTTGTAGCTGGGTACTCAAAAAATGAATCATGGAATGCCTTGTCAGACCAGCAGAGGAATGGTTCTGGCGAGAATGTGTCTGTTATTCTGGAGAATATAGTTAACCGAGATAACTTTTTTTAATCAGAAGAGCAAACTAGAGCTGCTTTACAGATTGAACTTGACTATAGATATTTGAAGAGTCAGTGATACTGCTTCTGCATGACATGATATCCCTTCTCTACAAAATATGTGTGTCTATCCTGTCTCTTGTGATGTGTTTTGGTAAGTGAAAAGCGCTCTCATTTTTTTAGTACAAACACTGAGTGGCCATAGATTAAAGTCAAACTTAAATGCTCACTTTTCTGTGTCTTTAGTGAATTAGCCGAATTCATTGGGAAACTGTCACTTTTATTAAACTGCATTAGTCTCCTTTTGCCTCATAGGTTACAGCTTTAATTGTTGTCTTTATGTTTGTATATTAAACACAACCAGGAGAAAGTAAAACGGCAAACAGGTTTACGGGTTGCCTGCAATGCATCGATCAGACCTGAATCGTGTGCTAGCCTGTGGGTCGTCTGGAATAGATGTATATTCAATTGACCGATTGGCCCCTAGCCATTTCGTGGTGTAATTTGAGTTACATTGTGTTACGGTCACGAAAATGTTCGGACATTGTTGTCCGACTGCCGTACGAATGCACTAACTTTTGAACAAATTTTCAACATATTTTGATAAGTTTTTCTGCTTAAAAACAGCAAAGTTATTTTGAATTAGGGTTAAATAACAAGATTTTCGTTATACTTAGAGAGACAAATTAATAATTCAAGTCGATAATTTGTTCAAAAGTTAGTATACATGTACAGCAGTCAGACAACAATGTCCGAACTTTTTTACCATTTATACCACGTGACGGCTAGGGGCCAATCGGTCAATTTAACATAAGTCTATGTTACCTAAGGCGTTTGAATTCCATAATTTTCAAAATTTCTGCAATATACAGTCAAAATATAAAATATAATTTTCTTTAATAAATGGTTAGCCGTTGCCATGGAAACTGGTTGTTGCCATTCCAGATAATGTTCGATACATTAATTCTTCTAGAGCCCAGTTCCTCTTTACTCCTAGCGTGTCTAGATCTTTTGAAAACGCAACTTTTTTTCCGGCACATTGGCCCTCCGTCCTCACGTATCTGGTGAAAACGGCCACCGAAAAAACGCAACTTTTCAAAAACGCTCTCCAGAATGGAATTCAGTGAATACGAGACTTTAGAAACGATGATGTGTAGAGCATGCTATGTAAAGGATACTAGCGTGTTCAATCGTTTTAGCGTTCTCTTGTGGATGGGCGAAAACGAGGCAGATACGCTTCGTGTGGACAAAGATTTTTTTTGAAAACGGAGAAAAATATTTGCATTTTCAAATGAAAATGGATACGCGTGTACGGTGCCTTGGTTACCGCCAAGAAATCCACCCGCCAGTGTTTTCTGATTGGATAATGCAACCGTTTTTGGATTCGCCCAGAGCTCTTCGTTTCATGACAGAAACCAAAAATAACGCAGGGTCTGGAAGCGAAAATGAGCAACATCTTGCTTTAGCGAAAGATCGAAGTATTCTCGCACCCAGAGCTCCTCGGTTCCGAAGACGGGTGCGCTGGGTACGAGAGCATTCTGGTACCCAGACCCTACTCACTAGTGATCACTACGATCTTCAGAATAAGTAGGGTCTGGGTACGAGAATGGAATTAAATTCCTTGAATATTCACTTTTACATTTAAATTTCAGGTATGATATCTACGCATGCGCATAGCTTCATTCAAAAAAATGCAGCGACAAACTCGTCTAGAGCCACAAAATCTTCAACACTGAGCACCAATCTCC
Source organism: Stichodactyla mertensii (assembly GCA_011800005.2). Lineage (NCBI taxonomy): Eukaryota > Metazoa > Cnidaria > Anthozoa > Actiniaria > Stichodactylidae > Stichodactyla > Stichodactyla mertensii. The sequence goes on along the minus strand of JAAAQI020133585.1, from coordinate 2,972 downwards.
GTAACCTTACCATAGGAGCATATTTCCCCTTGAGCGGTTCGTGTTGGACGGGGGGTCTGGCCACAAAGATCGCGGTAGATATGGCCGTGAATCAGATCAATGAGAAGACAGATGTCCTAGGTGGATATCGACTGGAAATAGATGCGGTAGACACTAAGGTTAGTAAATCTTATTAAAATGAATGTAATTAATTTTTGTTGATTTCTAACGACACGTTATTCTCCAAATTTGCACAAAAATGAATCATGGACATAAACAAATAAAAATTAATCAATTAATAAAAAAAGCGTGCGCTTTCGAGACAGTGAGTCAAGCCAGGTTAGGCAGGGTCGACAGTTTCTTGATGGGAAACCTATACATGCGGGATGTGTTTTTCTTTCTTTTTCCTTTCCTTTCCTTTTTTAATTTATATGTCCTCAGTTATTAGCATCACAATTCATGAAATAAAATGATTTTTGCTAAAAACAGTTTACGCCTCGCAATACCAGAAAGCATTTAGTCGCAGTGTTGAGTAACGTGACCTCTTCTTTTCCCTACTGGCGCCCAGGTCATTGATATGTTGCAGTCGTTATTCTTGTCCTTCCTCAGTATATCAATACAGAAGTGTGTAATTAACTTTACCGCCATGTCGCTTCTTTCCGTTGCTTCAGTGTGAGCCTGGTGTTGCCTTACGAGGTCTGTACGATCATATACACACAGAGCCAGTCAAGCTGATGCTCCTGGGAGCTGCGTTTTCACCCGTCACTCAACCAATGGCCGACGCAGCTAAATACTGGAACCTAGTTCAAGTGAGCACCCCTATTAAGTTTTAAGGCTCGGACACACGATGCGACGTTGCCTGCGACGTATTGCTTGCAACGGGTAAATCGTTTGCCCACCCGTAAAAGTAGAATTTATTTCTACTTACCGGCGACGTCGCGGGCAACAGTTGCACGGGTTGACACACAGAGTGATTTCGCATCGTGTGTCCGATCCTTAGTTATATCTCTAGCGCTAGATGGAGTGACATAAGAGACTCATCCTTAATTAGCGGTGGGGAAGGGGATTGCATTCATTTTTACTATGATGATCTCTTTCCACCCCTCCCCACACAAGATGCAAGAAATAATCAAGCCCTCTCCTTGATGGACACCCAACCGTTTCCCTTGAGGTACATAAAAAATGATGACCCTCCCTTCCCTGCTGATTAATGATAAGCCCCTAAGCCTTGAAAACCAGAGATCAATTTGGCTGGTGAAACAACATAACTTGTAAAGAACTCTCATGATATAGTTATCCTTGTCTTGCCTTAGGTATCGTATGGGTCCACTTCTCCGTCACTAAGGAATCGCACACTTTACCCAAGATTCTTTCGCACAATTCCTTCCGACCTCGCTTTCAATCCTGCCCGAGTGGCTCTCATCAAAACAATGGACTGGAGCCGAGTAGCGACGCTACACCAGAATGAGGCATCGGGCATCTTTTCAGAGGTACGTACGAAATAACAAGAAAAAAATGTAAATAAAAAATATAATTTACTTTCGTTTTGAAATTGAAATGTTGATTTCTTTCTTTCTTTCTTTCTTTCTTTCTTGTTCTTTCTTTCTTTCTTTTTTAATTTAAATCACCTTTTTCGCAGGCGATCCAAGATTTTCTCAGAGAACTTTCACACAGCAACATATCCATCATTACGTCAGAGAGTTTTAGTGGAAATCCTGCCAACCAGTTGGCTAGCATCAAGGTACGAACTTGTATCTTACTGTACCGTGTTTCTCAGCCCTGTGAATTATTTTACTGGTAATTATTCATATTGATCTTTTCCTGCTTTTGTGTAGTCTGTTCTGTACTGCTCAACTTGCCATCCAAATTGCGCATCTTCTGCGCACGTCCTCCAGTGTCAAAAGTATTGTTTCCCGTAGCAACACATCTCATCCTATCTCATGTTACAGGACAAAGACGCACGTATAATCATTGGAAACTTCTACGAAGAAGGCGCAAGACAAGTGTTCTGTGAGGTTAGAAGATTGTTTCTTTCGATTGCGTTGATTTTATCTTGGAATTTATTGTTAATTCTATAAAAGAATCTAAAATATCCTCATATATAGTTGGGCAAAAATTCTAATCAATGAAAAATGCAGTTTTTCAGTAAAACCCATATAATTGTACAATAGTCAATTACAAAGCGAGGAGAATTTTTGGCTGGTCATCTGCACGAGCTTTTGATATATTGAATTTTGTGTTCCAAATTTCATCTGGTTTGATAGGCTTACAAACAGGGTTTATACGGAGAACGCTATGTATGGATTATCATTGGCTGGTACCCTGACCAATGGTGGCAGAGGCGTCTGAAAGAAGAGGGTGTCAGTTGTACTATAGATGAGATGAAAAAAGCTGTCAATGGGTACCTTTCTACGGACTATGTAAAACTAAATGAAGATGGTACAACAGCTGGAGATGCTACTGTCTCGGGTTGGGTGAGTAGCTGTATCGATCCTAACCTGTAGGGATGGGTGAGTAGGTGTATTGGTCCTACCCTCTAGGGATGGGTGAGTAGGTGTGTTGGCCCTTCCCTCTAGAGATGGGTGAGTAGGTGTATTGGTGCTACTCTCTAGGGATGGGTAAGTAGCTGTATTGATCCTCCCATCTAGGGATAGGGAATTTTTTTCCATCATGGTAGCATGCGAAGATCATGTCATCCAGTAACTCGTTTTCAATAATTTCATTCTTTAGCTGACAGCCGATTATGCCAAAGAGTTTACAAAACGGACAGGAATGGACGCTAGATTGGAATCTTCCTTCGCTTTTGACGCGATTTGGGCGATTGCTTTAGCATTGAACTCCACAGCTCAGTGGCTCGCAACACAAAAAGGTATAAGTTATGGTCACAGTGAAGTAAACTCTCCATCCATCCGTCCGTCCATCCATCCATCCATCCATCCATCCATCCATCCATCCATCCATCCATCCATCCATCCATCCATCCATCCATCCAT